>JAKTSS010000009.1:0-21463 GCA_030580355.1 Debaryomycetaceae sp. yHKB357 | reverse complement strand
GACAGCACTACCTCCAGAAGACTTCCAGACAGCACTACCTCCAGAAGACTTCCAACACCACACACCAATCCCCCTCTTCTCAGCCCCTCATGGATCGCATTCTATACCCCTGCCACGCAAAAGAACCCATCCTGGGCCTTCCCATCCACATTTTTGACACCTCTCAACTACCCCATCCCGCAGAAATCGACTATGAGCATCTCATCACTGCTATAACCTGTGCGCTCCCGCATTCTCCCTACGTGGTCATCATCTTCTCCTGTGGCCTCAACAAGGTCGGCTGGCTTAATGGTATCAAATTCGTCAATGCTTTCCTTCTTAACCCCATCAATGAATTGAACTTGCGCCGCGTCTACACCGTCCATGAATCTTGGTTTATCCGCTCCATGTCTCAATTCTTTGTGCTAAACTCCTCCTCAGGCTGGGCAGCTCTAAACCGCCTAGTCAACACTTCTCTACCGCAAATCTCTCTCACCAGCTCCGCTGATCCAAATGAGCCCCACACGTTCTCCCGCTTCACCAGGTGCTCCTCTTTATCGGACCTTAGCAACTATATCGACCTCTCCTCCCTCAAAATCTCTCTCAAAGTCTACCAGTACGACTCGGAAGTGGAAAATAGTGTGTCTATCGCCATGCGCAAGACCCCCTTGCTCAACCCCAAAGCCCACTTTGACCCCAGCCACAGATTGTACCACCACTTTTACAGCTTGTTTGCCATTATCGACAAGTATGCGCCCTACTACCCGGCGCTCTTTCTCAAACCGGGTCAGCGCGCAAACACCGACATCTTGTTCCACTGTATCAATCGCGACCTGCGTCTTTTTATCAACGACTGGGACTTGTACTGCATCGCGAGTGCTTTCAAACGTATCTTGGCTAACGTCCCCAAGCCGCTTATAGACCAGCAAGCCATTACCTTGCCCATGCTCGATACCGTTGACTATACGTCCGCAGTTTTCAAGGATATCGTCACCCGACACCAACAGAGTGGTCGTGCTGGTCACGCTACCGTCTTGTGCCAGCTCGTTGCCTGCTGTCACCGCATGAGCTTGAAAAAGGAATCGTCAAAGCACACCCCGCTCTCTCTCGCAAAAGCCCTAGTCCACTGCCTCTCTCACCAGCCCGTCCTGACCTGCGACAAGGCTGCCGGCCAGATCGTTGAAAGGTTCCTCGCAGCAGCAATCACTCACTGGGACCTGCTCCTGCCGCACTTCCAGTTCCCGTCCGTTCGCGCCTGCTTGGGCTCAGCAACTGCGCCAGGCGCGTGGGACAGATCTGCTACCCTCCGCAACGCCAACTCGGCCGATCTGCTTCTCAGCGATACAGATCTGGTGCTGCACGCCCCCGTGAACCGCCTGTCCAGTGACTCTCGCGACTCTATGCCTCAGAAATCGATTGTGGGGATCGAGTCATTGGCAACGCCCAGAAGTAGTTCCTCTGAACTGTCCTTGCAAAAGCCGGTACAGCCCCAACCGCATCCTGGGCTGCAGTCTACCTCTGCGAACTCACACTCGACCACTTCGGCCTCACAGTCCACTTCCACGACCTCACAGTCCACTTCTCCTGTACCACACTCCTCTTCTCCGACCTCACACTCCTCTTCTCTGACCTCACACTCCACTTCTCCCGCGCCACATCCTACTCGGCGGACCTCTCACTCAACTTCTTCTGCACCACACACCACTTCCCCGACCTCTAACACCACTTCTCCTACAACGCAGACCACTCTCTCTACCCTCACAAACAGATCCTCCAACGCCTCAATGAACACATTGCCCGAACTCCTCACAAACAGATCTACCAGCCCCGCGCTCGGCAGGTCCTCCAACCACTCAATGAACACATCCCCTGAATCCCTCCCAAATATCCCCACTAGTCATCTTGCCACAACATTTTCCAAGCCCGTCCTGCTGTACCTGTCTGACCATGAGCCCAGGACCCCTGAACACACACTTATATCTATCGACACCAGCACTCCTGATATGTCCGCTCTGACAGACCTGCTTTTACTGTACAATGGATCAAGAATTGATGAAAGTACTTTCTTGAAACAAAAACATTTCTCGGAAACGCCTTCTCCCCTGTCTAAACCGCAGTGGCCACCGCAAAAATACAAATTCTCTATCGACCCGACTCGCAGGAAATCAATTGACCTGGTCAAGCCGCAAATTACTACGAGATCGCCGTCAAAAATTCCGGCAATTAGGGGCCGCAAGGTCTCTGAATTGGCGCGTGTATTCGAAGAGCGTACAAGAGGATTGGAACTAATTCGTGAAATGCAGCACCGGGAGTAGCATCCGTGTATCGCCTATCCCTTTACACTACGAATGCCCAATTCCGCGTCAAAGTCGATCAATTACACAGTCTGTTGCCTGTAAAATGCCTCCTTGAACAAATTTTCACCATAATACCTCTACCAACATATCTCTACATTTGTTGCATCATCAATGTCGCAACTATGAATATTCAAACGATACATAGACTATTGAGTAACCAATGATTTACCAAGTGGTAGTTGCACGTTGATCGCCACAATATAATTACACCGAGTGATATTCCGGCGTTTAAACCCGTATTCTGATGTGAAGGTACCATCTCTAACCTTGGAAGTTATTAGGTTCAGCAACGGGCCGAACCGTCCATAGATTCAACATAATCCGTATATTAGATCTAACAAAGCTGAAGAGCCCCAACCGCCGTGAGTTGGGGATTGGGGTTTGTATACGCGATGGAATGCCCTGCAGTATGCCCAACTGACGAGACTTACTAATAGAAAGAGGCGCTGCCGGGATGCCGCCACCGGGCAGTCAGAGAGCCGCCAGGGTGCCGCACCCTTACAGAAGTGATCATTATTGAATTACGATACTTTTACTTTGCCATACAGTTAGAAGCTAAACCCTTCAGTCTCACAAATTAAAAGCCTGTTGATCCGCCCTATATGAGCTTGTCGCCGCTTGGAACAGGAGTATTGTCTCTGTACCATCTGCTGAACATATCAAAAAACTGCTTCTCAAACTCTTCAATCTCAGGATTAGACGGTATCTTTCCTGACTTGCGTGCTCGAGTGTACGCAACGAGCTTTTCAGCCGTGGTTCTAGTATCATATGGTAGATCTGAGTTCCAATTGCGATACCAAGAAAGCCACTTTTCCCCAATTCTCGATGCGCGATCGTCGTCGCGACAATGTAATTCTGTGACGGCTAGTCGGTGAAGCTTCTCAAGAGGCGACAAGTTTTTCAAAAACGCTTTGGGCCACTCATCAACAGTCAGCTCACGATCGAAATCAGCAGCTGCTTGGGCGTTGATTGCCGCGAGCTTTTGCTCTTCCAAATTTTGAGCAGCCTTTATCCCAGCCAAGTTGCTCTCGAGAACTAAGCTTCCCTCC
The DNA here is from genome assembly GCA_030580355.1 of Debaryomycetaceae sp. yHKB357. Lineage (NCBI taxonomy): Eukaryota > Fungi > Ascomycota > Pichiomycetes > Serinales > Debaryomycetaceae > Debaryomycetaceae sp. yHKB357. Next base: position 18,078 of record JAKTSS010000009.1, on the reverse strand, counting down.
CGTGCAATTGATTGAAATCTTGCCTCAAGACGCGAGTAGTACTCTTGAGCGTTTTGCGGTTTCTTGCAGTCTTCACGGAGGCTAGATGGCCATGTCAACGTGATTTCCAATGGCTCATCCATCACCAGCTTGGTTCGTTCGGCCATTTGCAGGATTGTCCCCGTAGGTTCAAAGAGCACATCCGTATCAAGCGCACACCAGATCGGCTTGCTGCGGGCGGGGCGGGTTGATGTTGCAATTAATTTCTGTCCTCGAACGCATGCGGAGAACAATAAAACTAGAGTTCCGAAAGAGAAAAACATCGCAATGTGTTCACAATCAGTGGAATCTCCGCGAAGAAATATGTACTTATGTATCTTCCTTTCGCCAACATCACACGTGTTATCTGGTGAGGAGTAGCTGTGGCCAAGAAGTTTCTTAAGCACTTGGGGTTTCAGGTTTTTCGCAGTCAATTCTTCTCAGCCAACCTTCAGCAAGGCACACTGCACAGTTCTCCAAGGCATATTTCGCCAGATCTCGTTAGATAATGTGGTGTCGATAATACTGTTTTTGGGCTCTGTCCGACGATTAAGTGCCAGTGTTATCGAGCAGAAGTCGACAGTAGTTACTTTTTCAGCGACCATAAATTATTTTGATATTGATGACAACAGATTTCCACTAGCAGCTCCCCGCTTCTAGATGTGACGCTTGACTCCGGAACCACTTACTTGGCGTCGAATCGAAACACCTCTTGAATTCTTATTCGACTTTTCATCGGGTAATTCGAAACGAAGCGTCGAGTGTTTGGCAGGAAATAGACTTGTGGCCTCAAGTTAGGCCTTCGACAGAAAGGCGATCATTATGAAGGATTTCTTTGCCGAGGGAGGTGGACTAAGCTATGCAAGTCCTCTCCTTAGATTCTGTAAGATTGCAGCCAGGATGGAGAGTGGCCTGCTTAAGAAGCGTAGAAAAAACTCGTAAAAACGTTACCGGATGGAGCTTGGCCTCGTACGAGGCTTGAAGAGCACCGGGATGAGCCAAGTTAGCTTGGTTTTGACAATCGATACTGTTGGTAGAATATTACCACGTGTCGTTCCTCGCAGCTGATTCTTAGTATGACAACAGCTAGTTACAAATTAAGTTATTCACCATATTTTATTGTTCTTCACTAAATAATACTTGATCCACACCAAGGACTGTCTCTTCAGGTTACCAAGCACAAACTAGTTGTCTCTATACCATTGCAAAAAGGCATCTGCGAATGCATTTTCGAATTGATCAATTTCAGGAGTGGATCGGGTCTTCCCCGACTTGCGCGCTTTGGTATAAGCGATAAGCTTCTCTGGCGTGGTTCGCGTGTCAAAGGGCACATCTGGATGCAACTTGCGGTACCATTCAAGCCACATGTCATCAAACCTTGAACCCCACCCCTCGTTTCGGTTTTGCAATTCATTTACTGCTAAGCGGTGAAGCCTCTCAAGAGGCGAGATCCTCTTGTCGAACACTTTCGGCCATTCACCCTTCGTCAACTCCCGATCAAAGTCTGCTGCTGACTGAAGCTCAATCGCCGCGAGTTTCTGAAGATGCACCCGGTCAGCGGTCTCAAGATCCTCCAAGTACTTGTCGTGAAGTCTTTTTCGCTCCTTCTCGATCTCATCCGCTTGATTTTCGAGATGATGGTAATGACTTCTATAATCCAATGGCTTGACGTATGGCTCCTCTTCCTGCAGCGGATATACTGAGCTCTCAGCAGTCGCTGAAGGCTCTCCCCCGGTCATTGGCAATGCAGTGTCGGTATCTTCAACCGCGCGAGGAACACCATCATACGACGTTGGCGTAACGTTGTCGGGGGACCGGACGGGCTCTGACACCTCTGCCGTGGTAATTCGCATTTCGGTTTCGGCCAATTCATCTGACCCCGATACCTCCTCCATTGAAATTGAAAGGTCTGTAGTGACGACAGGCACTGGCGACTCAGATGCTTCTTCCGCAGGAGTTGGAATATCCGTGAGGAGAGGCATAATTGACTCAGATCCCTCACCCACAGGAATTGGTAGCAGACAATCATCAGGTCCTAAGCACACACGAGCACCCCAATCTGTAATCTGAGCGGGGCTAGGCGACAAAGTGGGCAAGCACTGTCCTAGAGCAGATAAAGAAACCAACGCTATAGCTGAAAACACAATGTGCATATTGATGACAATAAAAAAAAGAGCTGAGTTGGATTCGAAGAGCGTATTTATATTCTTTTGCTTGTTTGATGGTCTGTGGCAAACGAAGCTTCATGACGTGGCATCGCGAGGAACTCTTCCTTTTTGCAGTCATTTACTCCGCTAGTTTCAAGGTTTCTGCAACCCAAATATTTCTGCCAATCCTCCAAAGTGCAGTTGGCACGTTTCGGATTTATAGTAACCTCACAACAAACATTACGAGTATTCCGATTTTAGGTACAGATTTGATGTGCGAAAACCACAATTTGAGCTTGTAGCCGACAACACTTGACAACGCTCTGAGGATGTAGCGATGTCGATCGCGCATAACAAGCACACCTCACGCATAGCTCCAATGAGACTTTCACGAAACCGCCTGAATCCTCTGATGAGAGCTTGGCCCAAACCAGTTGGTCCAGTTTCAAGTGTAAAACAAGCTGATGAGAGAGGATCAATGACCAGCCCGGTTTTTACACGAGCCTCGATTCGCAACGGAAAATAAAATGCGTGTGAGCATAGATGTGTGAATACTTCGCGCGTCGGGGGATTCCTTGCAAAGTTCCTCGCCCACCAAGCATTGGCAATCCTGTACAAAATGAGGCGTCCATCTCACAACGTCAGCTTATCGCTCAATTCGTCGAATCGGACTTCTTGCCAGACGGCGACTTCATGGTAGGACGTAGGGTATTTGGCTTGCTTGGCTCTAATGACGAACTAAATTTAGGTGTTGTCCCGTAGCTGATGCGTTGAGTTTTCGCTCAGGGCATACGACACATGGGTGACTTTGAAGCGACGTGACTGTTCGATATGAACTGTGCCTCGTACACGATCACTTGCTTGAATAAGAAAATGACCCACCTTTGAAACATGTGATGCACAGCCTACTCCCCTACCAAGCGACCATCGATATTGTCCATCGTCAATTCACTGGACTGGGCAGAATGATTTTGGTGGCTGGCGTTTGCCACGGCAGCAATGACTGCGGCCGCTGCCGATTCATCGTCGCCAAGACTGTTGGCGGCAATGTGCTGATGATACTGGAACTGCTGGCCGTCCATATGGTGGTGGTGCGCCGCCTCTGCCGCCTCACGGAACAGACGTTGAAAGTCGTGGTCGGAATGGTCCTGGTGAGCATGATGGTCGTGGTGCGTGTGGTTGCGGAGTTCGTATGCGAGCTGCTGCGCGCCATCTAGAGGAGAGTGGATCTGCGAATCCATTCGAGTGTCATGGTGGGCACTCAAGTTATGGTTCAGAGCGCTGGTATCACGAGGGTTCGAGGAGCGGCCATCGGTGCCCGCGTCATTGTTATCATCATCTTCCTGATTAGAATTGAGAAATGCGTTTGTGGCGGCCTGGGCAGCGGCCTGCTGAGCGGCGACGACCGCAGCGGCGGCATCGCCATCTTGTTGACGGCGCGGATTCGTCATGTGGTGCGGCAGGAGCTCATGCAAATGGGCCGCAATGTGAGAGTTGAGGTGTGCGCCGAGCTGCGACGTCCCCACTGCCGCCGACGAAGAGGAGGTGGATGCCGAATGGTCCTGGTCAGAATTGGCGTCGCCCATGGTGCGTTTCTTGTATTGCTGGTAGCGTGACGATGAATTGCCGTAGCCGTAGCGATTATTCTGCTTCTTTAATTTGCGCTTATAGCCCCTGATTTCGTTGTAAATGTCTTCGCGCTTGATCAAGACTCCGGGGTACTGGTCCTTGATTTTCGCTTCAATGTGCGAGGGTTTCGTACCCAATTTGTAGAGGTCCAATATGAGTAGATTCAACTCGTCACTGCGTTTACGGAGCATGGGATGATTGGAAAGCGGATCAAGCTGTGGATGGTTGTGCTCGTTGCATGTGATGCGAAGGGTCCACATGCCATTGCTCTTCTTGTAGCTGGCAGTCATTGAGAAAGGGCACTTGAGTTTCTTCGTCTTGGCATTAGGATCAAGCATATAATCTTTGTCCATGTCGTCGTGCTGAGTCTCCTGTTGCTCTTCGCCGGCTTTCAATTTTTTGTGGCGGTAGTGGCCGCCCAACTCGCAGGTGTAGTAGATGGCCTTCTTGTTTGAGTGAGCAATGACCACGCCGAAACCATTATCCTTGGCAAAGTCCAGGATGAAATCGTTCAAGTCCTGACGCAAGCGGAAAAGCTGATCAGGGTAGGGGCGAGTGATCAAGTTGCCTTCTGCGGTGATGGTATTTTCAGCCACGGGATAGATTTTCAGTTTCGCGTCGACAACGGGGCTGGGAATGTGGATGTTATACTCGTCATCGTAGGGGAGGGGCAGAACATGGGAGCGATGCGGACGGTGGTGGCGATGAAGTTGGTCGAGAGCCGCGTCCTGCAATAGGAACTTGTCCAGGCTGTTCTTTGCGGCAGCGGCTAGAGCAATGTCCTCGAGCTTGATGTCCGGAAGATGGTCGGCCTTTGCCACTCCGAGAAGCTGTTCGTCAATGTTATCGGCGTATTCCGGATGGGAGCCGGGAGGGGCGTGCGCGTGCGCGTGTGCTGACTGGGATGGCATAAAAGGTCGTGTGGCGGCTCGGATATTGGGGTCTCGGCTTGTACTGTGTGGGGAGCCGAGAGGGTCGTGCGTGGGTAGTACTGGGGTCGTGCGTGGGAGTGAAGACGCTGGGGTCGTGTGGTTTCTGAATTCTTTGTTTTCTTCTTTGGGTGATGATGGGGTTATATGCAGGTATCTATAGAGAGATCCTGGCGGGTTATTTGTAATAACGCGACAGAGAGCACTCGAGCAGTGCCGGTTCGAGCCTTGTAAAAGGGAAACAGCGAAGTATTGCTTGATGGTCTTCTCTAGTGTTCAATGAGAAGGAAAGAGTCATCAATATAAGTAGTCTGGCTCCCCACTGCTGATATGTCTGCAAAGACCAGCGTTAGTGAACAAAGCTTACTGCATCCACTTCTCTTCCGGTGTACCGTCCGCTTAATATCCTCTCAACAAGGCACCATCTATTTACATGCACTTTATTCCCACCATACACACTCTTTTTGTCTCGTCTACTTGACTATCCTCTACTGTAATGCCTCTTGTGCCCATTTCGGAAGCACGAACGATGCCGTGTGGACACTTTTGCTATAGTATCGGCACGCACTTTCCGTGACACTGTCCATGGTGCGATGCGGCACGCTTAGATCCAAATCGATATCATTCGTGGCAACCACGAATCCCAACTGGCCCAGGGTGTAGCTGGGCATGTAGCACTGGCAATAACGCACATTCCCAAAGACCGATCTCGCCTTGCGTAGCAATTGCTGCAAATACGGCATGTTGAGCCATACGTTCTCGCTGCTCTGCATAATCACTATGCCCCCCGGAGCTAGCCGCTGCTGTAGCGTGGCAAAGTACGCTTCCTGGAAGAATTCGGCGGCAGGACCCTCGGGGTCCAGCGTATCGGTGATGATCACGTCGTGCTTTTCGGTACTATTCCGCAAGAACTCCAAGCCGTCACTAATGACGATACTGATCTTGGGGTCGCTAAAGAGATGTGGCGGGGCCATTTTCGGAAAGAAGCGTCGCAGAAGCAGCACGACGGCCGTATCGATCTCGACCATGGTGACGTGCTGCACCTGGCCCGCATGCACATGGCGTGCCACTTCGCGGAGCACGCCACAGTCACCGCCGCCAATGACAAGGACTCGTTTTGGATCGGGGTGTGCCATGAGCAGCGTGTGAGCGATCGTTTCTTGGTACGCAAACTCGTCGCGCTCTGTGCACTGCACGATGCCGTTGAGCACAAGCACGTTTCCGTATGTTTCCAGAGCAAACACTAGGATATCCTGGAATGCCAGGTGCGTGTGCATATGTACCGACTTGACTCTCATGCCAAACAGTTGCCCGGGGAAACTGTGCTCGCAGGTTTCGTAAAACCAGTACTGGCCGTCCACGCACCTGATCGAAGGATGAGAGAACGCGGATAATTCGATATACGCAACGCCTTCCAAATTAAACCGGTGAGAGTCGTTCATGGTGCATGGGTATTGAAAAATGTGGGGCTCAAATGTGGGGAACGCGATGGCGTAAGATTTTTTTTTCGCAGGCCGATGCTGCTTCCTCATAGTTGATGGTGCTGGATTGCCGCCAGATCACTCTTTTTTTTTTGACAAGTTGGACAAGCCCGAGTGAAAGGTCGTGACGGGCTCCCAAAACCTGTCTCGATTGCTCGGTAAAGAGCGTTGCGATTCCCAGGTAATGCGTTTACCCGCGGTTTTTTTTAAACTGATCAATTTCACATGTACGCCGTTTTTTTCGGAGCCCGTCAGTGCTGGTTCGAGCCGCTCCTTGTCATGATAACTGATGTTGTTATCCACTGAAAGTGACTCTTCCGGTTTTCACACTAGTTGAACAGTGAAATAAGACTCTCTCAATGCGCTTTTGAATCGACTCAGCGATGGAATTTAGACACCGCTGCACTTACGCAGTGACGATTATGGGAACCTAAAATAGACTTTGCATAGTCCCGGATGAAAGTCAAAAATTGCAGCCGGCTGCACCCTCCCCGAGAAGACGCGATCGGAATAACTTTAATCGGCAAAGTCAAAGTTGACCCTTTTATCGCGCTCATTTCAAACGGGATCGGCTAAGATGTTCAGCCGGAATTGTCGTTGCAGAAACACGATTTCAAACTTAATCCAAGATTCTGGGTTCGCCATGTGAAAGGTCGCTTGGATATGCAGGGTCAATTTGTTTGGTTTTGTGGTCGTTACTTGGCGGGACTGCATTGGTGCTTATCTTGATCCCGCCGAGTCAAAGTCAGAGTAAAGAAACAAGCGGTATTCCACATTAAGCTTCTCGCTCGTGCGTACCCTCGCTCAACGAGAGAACGAGTTGAGACGTGTACCGACGCACACCTCGTTCAACAAGAAAATAAGTTACGACGTGTACCCACGCACAGCCAACGGCTTTGCTGTTGTAATACGGTATGCATAGGTATGCGTCTGTGTGACGGTGCTATGAATAGACCGAATACCACCCAGATCCTGGAGCCTAGATCGTGATTCAATACAGAATGATGAGACGGACTAGGCGAGATGTCTCAGGTGTGAATGGTATTGATCGTGTGACTATGGGGATAGGCATTACACTGTGTATAAATATCATAGAACTCCTGTGTAGTTAGACCAGGGGTTAAGCTTGACTTGAGATAAACTAGTGAGTATAATGCCATCAGATCCTATTACTAACACGAATACTGAGCATTCCGCCGGTTCCTCATCTGGTTCTGTGCCGGTCATTGACGACTACAGTCGTACCGGTGTCGGCTCTCCCAGTTGGTCACAAGAGGTTATGAGAAGTATTGGACGAGCGATTCCTGCCGACTATCCAAAGTTTGCAGGGCTCAAAAGTGACTACATCCGGTGGAAAACCTTTGTTATTCGGACAGACACCATGTCTTTTAGTGATGAGTTTCGGAAATTTCTTGAAAAGAGAGTCATCTCGGTTCCTCCGAGCTGGGTGGGCGATGAAGACATGTTGGGCAAGGTATTCTCTCAGTGGGTACTGAGAATTCTTCAATTGTCACTTGACCCAACCTTTTATGCGCGACTTATCAACGACACTCGCGACGATTCACCAGGAGCTCTTTGGTTTGAAATTAAACGTCGGTTTGAGCAGTATACACATGCAGAACGGTATGACCAAATAAGTGTGTTCTTCAGTGAGCAGAATGCACAAAATGTGGGTGATGCTATCAACAAGGTTCATGGATTCTTTGACACACTTGAATGGGAAGCGAAGGACGCTAAAGACATCGTTGATAAAGCGAAGGCACTTCTTGTGCTTGGTTTGTTCCGGTCGCCGCAGTGGGGCCCAGCATTGAGCTATAAACAGGGGGAGTTCCCATGGAACGTACAAACTCTTGCTACCCTTGGCTCTCAAGTCCAACGAGCGGTCCCCCCTACGGCTCTATTGGTAAGCAACAATGAGTTGAAGCGAAGAAAGATAGCTGAGAAAGGTCCTTTGTGCTCTTACTGCCTGAAAGGCCCTCACCTGGTGGATAATTGCTGGAAAAAGATGCGCGATATTGACGCAAAGGCAGCAGTGGCGGGAGGCTAATCCTCTGCCATGAAAGCTCACGCTGCGCAGACTAAGGGAGGTCATTGATCTCCACGATGTTCCAGAATTGATGTACCATTTCAAATCATGGTAGGATTGCCGATGACACTCAAAATATCACGCTGTTCGACTATCTATACCTTTTACCAGTGGCATATGCACTCCCAGATCTAGGGGCGAAGAGGATGTTTTGAGTGCCTCCCACTTTAAGAACACCGTGATCTTCGTAGCATTACTTACTGTGTTTACGATTTTTTTATGATATGTGTCTTCTTTGAAAATCTGCAATTGATTCTACCATTTCCATTTACTTTGGATCCCACTCCTTAGCCACCATCTTGAGGAGATTTGTCGAATATAGACTCGCCTTGTGCGTTTCTCGACGTAGCCACAGCTATGTGCAATAGCAATGGCGGGCGTGTGTTATCGACAACAAGATTCCTCGAAAATGGTGATATACCATGAGGATCTCAAGCGATTAATGATAGCGCGCCTGGGTACACTCCAATTGCGTGCCGGATTGGCTTCGTGCTGAATGATCCGGTTGTCGAGAGTTCCCTATTTATGCGCTCAGTCGCTGTTAAGGTCCACTCGATCTGTGTGCCGGATTGGCTACGTGCTGAATGATCCGGTCGTCGAGAGTTCCTGGTGATCTGCGCCAAGTCGCTGTTTCAAGGTTTTCCGATGTCATCTTCGTTTGATGACGAGTCGGGTTTCTCCTTCACCTATAGCTTGATTTGCTATTTTGGCGCTTTGTCGTTGTTCAAGGTTTTCCGATGTCATCTTTGCTTGATGACGAGTCGGGTTTCTCCTTCACCTATAGCTTGATTTGCTATTTTGGCGCTTCGTCGTTGTTCAAGGTTTTCCGATGTCATTTTCGTTTGATGACGAGTCGGGTTTCTCCTTGCTATGGTCTATCGACTTCGTTGATCGAATATTGATGTTCCATGTCTCATTTTTTTTGATTTTTGATTTTGCTGCCAAAGTTAGTCACCGCGTGGTTTTACTGATTTTTACGCGTGTTGCATGGATTTGATATCTCATATCACACGGGCCATGAGTCAGGATCTTGACACCGATTACATTGGGTCGAGTCCGCGTACCATGAGCCCACGGTTCTTGGCCTCTGGGTGGGTGTTGTAATACGGTATGCATAGGTATGCGTCTGTGTGACGGTGCTATGAATAGACCGAATACCACCCAGATCCTGGAGCCTAGATCGTGATTCAATACAGAATGATGAGACGGACTAGGCGAGATGTCTCAGGTGTGAATGGTATTGATCGTGTGACTATGGGGATAGGCATTACACTGTGTATAAATATCATAGAACTCCTGTGTAGTTAGACCAGGGGTTAAGCTTGACTTGAGATAAACTAGTGAGTATAATGCCATCAGATCCTATTACTAACACGAATACTGAGCATTCCGCCGGTTCCTCATCTGGTTCTGTGCCGGTCATTGACGACTACAGTCGTACCGGTGTCGGCTCTCCCAGTTGGTCACAAGATTTGCGGGTACAAAGATTTCAGGGGCTGTACTCGTCAAGAAACTTGCGGTTGGCGATTCGCCCGTTTGAAAACCATTGCTGTCGTGCAGATAATCTATCAGGGGTGGTCGTCAGGTGCAGCGCATAAAACATATCGAACCGTAATTCACAAAATGTCACTAGGCGACGGCACGGGTAAGCGCCCTCGAAAACCCCAGCTGTAGGATTTCACCTTGTAGCCAATCTGCCGCGTGTCCCGAGAAAATTTCTCTGGACCAGTGAAACAAAGTTTGCGAATGCGCGAATCACTGTAGTGCTAGTGCCAATTGGAAGGAGAATTGCGTTTCCGGAAAGAACCGTTTGCACTGAGGAAACATCACGTCTTTCCTGCCCAAACTGTTACAAACGGGGAACAAACATGGCAGGGCAGACGGCGTGTAAAATAAAGCCAACGGTTTGACAAGTATTAGAAATTACGAATCGTCAGCAGACCGTTAGAAACTTCCGTTGATAACTCAACTCCCTTGTGTGCTATCGTTTATTTTCTACGCTGACACACCTTAATTGTTGCTTCTTTCGCGTTCCATGTTTCATTGCACGCGACAAGGACCCCGCTACCCGCCCTGGATTGCGGTGGTGACCACCGCCTATTACACGACATGAGAAGCGGGCCACAACATCAAGGCAGATTGTGGTCAATCACACCGCTACGAGACAGCGAGTGATCGCGGCGTGGTGAGCGATGCGCAAATATAACATGCAGTGACGGCTGGTGATCTTGTGTAGCCCGATGCGACAATAAACGCTTTACATCTAGGTGTTTCTTAAACTTCTGTGCCAATGTCTCAGCACCCCTTCTCCTTTTCCCTCGCCCACATCAGAAAACAGGCAATCTGAGATATAATTGCAAATTAAGTGCCAAATTCTGTGGTGTGCCAAACTCACCGGTAGCTGGTCTGCTGGAAAGGCGAGCTGATGTTGTACTACATCGTGCGGGAAACTTCCCGGCCGCTGTTCCGCGCCGGTACACCTGCCCCGAGATCTGCCGAGAGGGTACAAGGCGTGCGGGGCAGAAATTCTAACACCGGAGACGGTTGCATTGAAATCGGCGCCGAAAATAAGGTTTCCGATCGGAATGCCATCTCTCCTATTGGCGTGGAACCGCGGCCGCTGGGCATTTCCATGGAACCACAGTCTCGTCTCTATCTCTCGATATCAGACTGCACATTTCCGATCCACAACCTCGGTCCGTTGGCCGATGATACGAGCAGTAGAGACGATGCAAACGGGCACATGCGAAAAGCGCCGGAGCGTACAGGCAAAAAAAAAAGTACACAGTTCCGGCCGTGTTCCAGGCCTCTGTGGCCCAGTACTGATCTAAAATTGTAACCTCTATAAGCGAACCCGATCCCGCCGCTGACGCTTTTTTGTAAGCTGGCCATACTCCCGCCCTACAGTATACATACTCTCCCCGATCCCCAGTGTCTCCTGCCCGCATAGCTGCATCGCATACCCTGTGCTTTTTTCCAAGTCGCGAGCATCGCGTCTGCTGACCCGTATATGTTGCGTCCCACCGAGCCCGTGCTGGAGCATCCCGGCCCCATCTCGGTGGCTGGCATCACGAACCAGATCCTGGCCGTGAAGAACTCGCGAGGTGAGCTAGAGTGGGTCCTCCCTCACGACTCGCAGCGGCATGCGTACTTATCGCCCTGTCTCCCGGATGACGATATCGATGTCGAGGTCAACGACGACGATTTGATGGCGGACTCATTAGCCCCGCCGCGGCACTCGTCAGACTTGCTACGCCATCATTTCAACGCAGCTGTAGCCCATCCCAGTCCGAATACAGCTTTGCCGTATTCCCCATCGTCTATTCAGTCGAATAATATCTCACACCGCACCCTCTCGTCTCCTCATTCCGATCAGCTCTTTTGTCATGCTCACAAAATCGATAAACTACGCCTATCCAACCACTCGCCTTTTCGTATGGATACTCGTTCACCGTGCGAAGCGACTGCCCTGCTCTCACAAAATAGTCGTTTCAAGCTACATACTGTTGATGACGAACCTATCAGCCATCCACATGTCGCAGAATCGTCGCATCGTTTAGCTTCGGACTCGAGCCTCTCTTCCCGTCAATCAGCTTCAAATCTCAGTTTCGCAAGATCCTCTTTACCCGACATTTCAAACCAACCGGAGCCGATCCCGGCACCCTGCATCGCGGTTTTCGGTCCCCTTACTTCTCCCGACAACATGTCGCGATCAAGCTCTACCGCGGGAGAGACCAAGTCCGAAGCCTTGTCCCCCTGCGACACCCCTATTGCCTCCCGCTCGAACCTGTTACCTGGTCTGAGCGATGGCAAAGACTTTAAATGCCCTCACTGCCCCATATCCTTTAAAATCAGAGGCTACTTGACGCGCCACATGAAACTGCATTCCTTGGAGAAGGCATACAAGTGTCCTTTTTATCGCGAAAGCGAGAATGCATCCGCGACAGCCTCAACAGATCGTGATTTGTCTGGCCACTGCCGTCACTCGGGAGGCTTTGCCCGCAGAGATACCTACAAGACTCACCTCAAAAGTCGCCACTTTACGTACCCTGCGGGCACCCAAAACAAGGACCGTCTTCGAGGCCGCATCCCTGGCTGGTGCGCCATGTGCGGCCTCGAATTCCCCAACGCAGAATTGTGGCTGGAGCTCCATGTCGAGGGCCGTGAGTGCACCCTGTTGCCTCCCAACTTTGCCGGAAAATCCCGCGTCCGCGATAAGATTCTTCGCAGCTTCCTGCCAGAGCAGTTGCAGGAGCTCGAAAGAAATGGCGACGTGTTACTGCTGGAAATGTATCTCGAGGTGGCAGCGTCATACTTTCTGGGCGAAGCCGAGTCGCCGAATGGCACATCGCCATCGTCAGACGCAGTGGCCACGCCCGCAGGCCTAGGTGCTTTGGACGAGGCTTCCAAGTCCCAAGATGAGGCTTTCAAAGATGAGGCCCCTAGAGTACAAGAGTATGCATCCAAACTGTCTGAAAGAACTCAAAAGTTACAAAATGAGGTGTTTGAAGTACCAAAAGATGCTTCTAGAACCATTGAGGTGACTCCCCAACTACAAGAGAAAGCACCAAGGTTGCTGGAAAATGCCCCTAGGTTTATGGAGGAGGCACTGGCATCTTTGAATCAAGTGCCTTCATTCGACACGCCCATGTCTGCTAGGCGTTCCACCATTCCCTTGGCCGATGCACCTTCGACTTGCATTGAGGAAATGTCTCGACAAGAGCTGTCGAGGTTTTCGTACGACGTTCTCGGTCCTCTAGATAGATCACTCGCTCAGAATATGGTCGCCAACCAATGCCGAAACGAAAGTTCCTTCGAATTCACACAGCTGCCAAATAAGCGGGCGAGGCTTCTGGAGACTCTTCCGCCCTCTAACGAGGACTTCAATGACCAGTTGCTTGCCCTAGACGAGTCATCCAAGAGCCTCCGTCAACTTAGTCAGGACCTTGGTTTAGACTCGGACCGAATGAGTCACTATTTGCCGGAAGATATGCCGCCCCTGGACGAATTCATGACACAATGGACCAATGACGCTGTCGTCAACAGCGCATATTCTGCCTCTGAGATGAATAACCAAGCCTTTGCATCCGTAGATGCCACATTCTCTTTATCATCGACCTTATACTCAACCCCAGCATGTGATGCTACCGATCTCGAGCAGCCGCGATACGATCCAGAGCTCGTGCATCCGTCATCATTGGAGCCTATAGACTTTGCATCTTTCAACGAAGATGTTTTCAAGGTTTACCATTAGAATTACTTTCGATTACTAGACTTTTAATACAATTTACTTCGCAACAACCTAGAATTTCATGCCGCGTTGCATCTGAAAGATATTAGCGATGTAATACTTGGTGTCGCGAAGCGAGTGTTATGCGGGATGACAAACAGGCCAGGTATCGGCCATCAGTCGACAATATTCCTGTTACACTGAGCGTATCCAATAAAACGCACATCAAGATCTTTTGTTAAAGCTTTGTCTAAACAAGCTGTAAACTCGCTAGATCGTGTAGACTTGAATGCGTCAAGGAGGTGAAAATCTATATTCTAAACAGAATGCTTTCAATGAGCCCCGTCCACGCGCATCGTCCAAGACATGGGCATTAAGCGGATCAAGCGCCTTTTTCCAGCTTGCATCATCGACTCAAAATCTCATGTACCGGTGAAGTTCCACGGGTTATTGCTTCTTTCCCGATGGTATCCGAGTTGTGAGACAAAACCCAATTTCATGCAAACTTACTTTAGAATCACACGACTCACGACTTTGATACTGATACACGCAAGCATGGCATGCCACAAAACGCGTAACATGTATTAAAGTGGGTGGGTGGGTAACGCAAAAGATCTAGGGCTATGCGTACTAACGCACCAAAGCCCGGGCTTCTTTCCTGTATGCATCGGTAAAGATGCGTCTCCCCCCTTGCCGCAGTAGCACCATTTCTCGACCTCCCACCTCCAGTTCTTTCAATTGTCGTTACAGTCGTTCCCGGCACTTTCCCGGTGCAAGGGTCGGCTACCTCTGTGGAAGGTGACACAGTCGCCACATCCATACCTGTAACCAGAGTCCTCAAACACTGAATGCGAAAACAGGAATCAGGGATTTAGGGAGCACTTGAAAAAGTGGTCGTCGTGATAAAAGAAAAGCATGCCAAGACCTTCCGCACAGCCTCTTTGCATCTTATTTTAATTGAATGCTAGTATGTCAACTTGAGCATGCGGTTCAAACACCAATTCCGTAGCAAGTCAAACCAAGGCAGTAGATTGACCACACGTGGCGCCACAGGTATCGATGTAGGTATTTAATCTTCAATCATTTAAATAGTCGGGAAAGAGTTCACACCGAGGAACAAAGAGTGCGCTAGAAATCAACCAAAAATGTTGTCGATGGCGCTTCGCTTTTTCTTCACCTTTTTTGGCTTCGATTCCAGTTGCAGCTTACGCTTGCTTTGAGGATTCGCTTGTCGGAAAAAGTCGTCTGTCGCCAAAGATGACGTCTTATTCTTGGAAATTCTCAAGGGCTTTTCTCGCGCCTTTTCTTGGAGCCCAGGTGTATCCGAGTCGGAAAGAACCAATATGGGGCTGTTTGGAGAATCGGGAATGCAAATTACCTCCGGATGCGTCTCCAGTTTGGCTTGTTTCGTCAAACAAGAAAGAGTACTGGACAGCTCCAGAGTTGTAACGGTACTTGAATGTATTTTCAGTAATTCAGCAGTAATCCGGAGATTTCCCGGCTCTTGAGTGACACTATGTGGGTTGTCCAATGAGTTAGAGACATGCGACAGGTACCTCGAGCCATTCACACCGATGCTTCCCGGCAGCTGTGTTATCAGATTAGCTTCGTGAGATATAGCTTGACCCGGTTTCTCTTTGAGGGTATTTGGTTTGATGAGTGCATCATCGATCTCCTCACCAAGATCGTCATCATCTATACGGTCCAACACTCTTTTGTGGGTAGAATTGGGCACAAGCAGTGTCTTGGACTGGTACGCAATATGTGCGCCAAAGAAACCCTTCAAGAGCTCTCCGATCTTTGACACGCTGCCCACTAGGGCTAGTCCCAACGGGATGTATTGACCGAGGGCGAGAATGCCGTGGAATGCAAAGTACGCAGAGCGCAACACCCTATCACCAAGCAAGTACCGGGCGTTCTGCACTATCTGACCACGTTTGTGGGCAGTTTTCCTATCGTCCTTGATCCGCTGGAGATCGTACGAGAGGATCAAGATGCGACGGAGACGGCGGTGGAAAATGTCGAGAAAGCGCCACCAGACCTGGGCCCGGTGCTGATTGCGGTTTCGGTGGTAGAGCAAGTGGAGTATGCCATACTCGTTCTCCAACTGGGCAATCTGTTCCGTGGTAATCGTGAGCGGAGGCGTCGGCATGGCCCGTCATTGAGACGGAGGATTTGCATTTTTCCGATGAGCCACCACTTCATTACAAGGCCAAAGTTGCATCACATCATCACAAGGCCGAAATCGAAATGACGACCAGTGACGTGCTTGGGCAGGCCAGGGCATTGCTCCAGGCGTCGCAGCCTGTCGAGGCACTTGCTCTTCTCAGCGATGCTGTGGCAGACCGAGCAGAAGACGTCCCTTTCCTCCAGCTCTATGGCGAAGTCCTCTTGGAGAACGATGCTATGGAAGACGCGTACTCGGTTTTGCAAAAGGCATGTTCTCTCGATCCCCATGCGGAGCAGGGAACTGAAAAGTTCTTCTACTTTGGTCAGATCATTGGTGGGACCGCTGGCTTACAGAGTATTGAGATCGGGGTCAGGAGACTCCATGAGTTGATGAGCCTTTTAGATGAGGGCAAAGGCAACAGCGATGCGATGCTTCTACAGTTGAGTGAAGCTAGTGCGTCTGCTTCACTGCTTCGTGCTAGCTTGGTCAAGAAACTCGTGCAGGGAATCCACGCTCAGATCGAAATATGGATGACTGATAAATGTATGGAGCCAGAGGCCGAGGATCAGTGTAATCGTTTGATCGACGCTGCCATTTCGATCGATCAGGAATCCCCAGAGCTGTGGCTGCTCCTTGCTTCGATCAGGATCTCGCAGCAGCGCGTACCGGAAGCCAGGGACGCTGTTTTGAAGTCGTGCGCCCTTTTTGAGGCGTCGAAAACGGCCTTGGAAAACGATAGCAATGAAAATGATGCATTCGACAAGGGATTGGCGTACACCGAGCTCTTGCAGCCGCTCATCAACCTCGCGAAGCTCGCGATCGAAGTGGAACTTTACGACGAGGCAGTGAGCACATGCACCAGTGCGAGCCACATCCACGACCAATGCCTCGAGGCGTACTACTATGAGTCCTTGGCGTTACTATTCAGTGCGCAACGACTCTACGCCGAGACGAACAAGATCACCACGGATTACCGGGAGCTAGACCCCGCCAAAGTTGTTTCCTCGGCCAACACAGATATACAAACCCTAGTCGGCGACCTACGAAGCACGTTGACGGACGCGTACCGCCTCCTCCATGGCGGCGATCTCGGCGAGGAAGACGCCGAAATGGTGCAGCACGTACAAGCGCTTTTGAACGCAGTGGGCGGCCCCAACATGAGCGAGCTAATGCCGCAGAAAATCACCGCGGAAGACGGATGGGAAGACGAGATCTCTCTGGACATTGAATAGAAGAGTAGTAGGCCCTAGTTGTCTTCTCATTAACGCATAAAGGTAGAATAACCTCGTAAATGGCTGCAAATTCGATTACCTAAGCAGTAGGGCATGATTTTCCAGAGTGATTGCAAAACAAGACGGAAAACACCATGACGACGAATCACAGGCCTACGCTCGAGGGCAAGCGTGGGAAGGTCTTGGCGGTTAAGGATACGATCTCACATTCCCGGGCGCTACCGCAGCATCTGCTGCTCAAATACCGCCAAAATGAGGGTTCGCGCGTCGATGAGCGCGTCGCTGCTCGGGCCATGCAAGACCTCCAGCGCGACCTCTTGTTGCGCGAGGACCTGGCCTCGCGGAAGCGCCGGCGGGCTGACGAGTTTGACGACGATTCTGGCGATGAGTGTGCGGCTGCCAAACGCCTGCAGCCAAAAGAGCGGCCCGTCGACGTGAAACTCGCGGCCGCGCCTACCCTCACTCACATTCCGAAACTAAGTCCCGCCCCATCCTTCGGAATCAAGCATGGCGAGACAAACCCGTTCCGCGACTCTGAGCGGCTCGCGGACGACGAGTCTCGCGCCACGTCTGTAGGCCCCAGCGCCCATGAAAACTCGGTTGCCGCGGCTGACAACAGTAGCTCCGGGGACTCTGAGAACGAGGATGACCGCCGCGTGATCCTGATGCTCAAACCACCCGTCGACGACCAACCTGGCGCCCAAGAGTCCATCCTCGCGGGCATTAGCGACGATAGCAAATTTGTCCCCAGCATTCCCCAGAGCGAGGCCTTGCCCTTTGAGCTCGATGAGGCGCCGCGCGACCAGCTGAGCCCGCGTCGCGACCGAGACCTTGCCCTGGACTCGGAGTCCGAGTCGTACGAGACCGAGGCCGAGTCTGAGCAGTTGATGCAGGAATTGCAAAAGATCCGCAAGGAGCGAGCCGCGCTCGAGAACCCAGTGTCCGCCGCAGAACCCCCGACAAGCAGCTGGCGGACCAACACTGCATTCTCGAGACAGCCACAGGATAAAGTGTCTTCCGCGGCCGAGAAATTCACCACCGACACCCTCAACTCGGACTTTCACAAGGACTTTTTGAAAAAGTATGTGCGCTAGTCTTGTTGATTGCATTGCCCATTTCGTTATTCTTTACGCTCCGACGACCCTGTTTATTTCGC
>JAKTSS010000008.1:10875-74875 GCA_030580355.1 Debaryomycetaceae sp. yHKB357 | reverse complement strand
ACCCCCCGTCCAGCGTCCGCCCATGCCCCACCACCACAGCGCGTCGCCCTACGCCTCCTCGCCGTCGCGCTCCTACACCATCTCCGCCCCGATCCCCAGCATCGCCTCCGCCTCCCAGTCCCTCAAGTCAAACGTCATCTTGGTCATCAAACACGACTTTGCCGCCGAGAACGCCTCAGAACTCTCTGTCAAGAAGGGCGATCTCGTCAAGCTCTTGGACCCGCCCCAGGACGCGTGGCTCTTTGTCAAGTTCATCGACCGCGTCGCGCCCCCGGGCCTCATCCCCGCCTCTTACGTCGACATCGCCATGAACGACAGCGCAAACCCCGTCACCTTGGCCTGGCTCTGCGGCATGGACGACCACCGCTCCGCGTCTTCCACCTCCCCGAACGTCGGCTTGAACAACCCCAGCAGCGCCAACGCGAACGCTAACGCGTCCGCCACCGCGGCTCTCTGGGACGACTCCCGCTTCTTGGACATTCACCTCAAGGACTCGCTGCAGCTGCCGCGCACCATCAACGGCCGGCCTTTCCCCGTCGCCGTCTCCATCTCTCACTTTTTCCTCTACCAGCTGCGCTACTGGTACCGCTTGGACGTCAAGTGCTCCGACAAGTCCGTCCGCTACCTCTGCCGCTACTATGAGAACTTTTACTCGCTCCACGCCCAGCTCCACGAGTCCGTCGCCATCGCCCCGGCCCACGACCACCCGCGCCTCCCGAAACTTCCTGAACCGCTCTCGGGCGCTGACGCGTGTGGCGAGGAGGACTTTACCGAGGAGGGCGTCCAGATCTTGCTCAAGCGGTGCAACGACTTGAACACGTACATCAACGCCCTCATCCAGATCCCGCGGTTCCGCGTCTGCCTGCCGCTCCTCGACTGGTTCATGCCCCTGTACAAGAGCTTACCCGCCATGAGCTTCTCCGACTCTGAAGAACGGCTCGACAGCGACACCATCAACAAGTCCCTCTTGCCGGGATCGATCGACGTGTTGCACCGCTTCAACGCCCGCAAGCTCGCCCTGGCCCGCTACAACGATATCGTGCCGTACGACGCGGTCGACCTCTCGCGGTC
Organism: Debaryomycetaceae sp. yHKB357; assembly: GCA_030580355.1. Taxonomy (NCBI): domain Eukaryota; kingdom Fungi; phylum Ascomycota; class Pichiomycetes; order Serinales; family Debaryomycetaceae; species Debaryomycetaceae sp. yHKB357. Next base: position 73,804 of record JAKTSS010000008.1, on the reverse strand, counting down.
GCGCTCCAAGGCCAGCTTGCACCACCACCAGCAACAGCAACAGAGTGCCAACCGCCGACGCATAGGCAAGGAGGCCGTGGTCCAGTTCCGCCCGGACCATACGCGTTTACCAGGCCAGAGCTCGGGCTTGGGCACGGGGTCGGGAACGGGCACCGTCACGCGTCACGCGTCGGAACCGCTCCGCCACAAGCCGCTGCGCGACTTGGCCGGCGCCCGCGGGATCTCCCCGCGCATCAGGGCTGGCTCGGACGCGAACCCGTTCCCGCACTACCCGCTGCCGCACGCCTACGAGGTGCCCCGCTTCAACACGTATGGCGATAGTAGCAGGCTGCGCCGTCCGTCGGTCCAGTCGCCCGCAGCGCCCATACAACTGAGCCAGAATTGGGGTCACCTGGGCCTGAACCTGGGCCTGAACCTGTCGCTGAACCTGAATCTGGCCCTGTCGCTGAACCTGAACCTGAACCTGTCGCTAAACCTGACTCTGGGACTGGGCCCTGCCATAAAACTCAAGGTGATTGTCTCGGACGTGGAGATTGTGGCTCTCCGCGCCCCCAAGAACGCGATAAAGTGCGTGGCCGATCTCAAGGACGTGATACGCCATCGCATCCCCTTCTCCCGGCTATTTATTAAACTTCCAGGGACCAACAACTTTAACGACGTGGACGTGATCCGGTTCGACGTGATGGAGTGTGTTCAGTCGAACGATAAGCTCTTGTTCCAGACACATTGATCAGTTAAAGGGCATTGATTGTTTGGCTAGAGCGATGCCCCAAAAAGTGATGGCCTAGGCCCTGGAGAGAGGGCCCAATTTTTTCTCGGGCTTTTTGCGCAACGATCGGCACGTGCTCCGATGGTCGCTTAATTTCGCAACGGAGGGAAAAAAAGAGTTGCGCCTACAGCGAACCGCGTTACCGCTGCGCAGTATGAAGACATTCTCGTCTGGCAGCCCGTTGATTTGAACTGTTTCACGCGTCATACTTGTTTGAAGGATAAGACTGCTGCCACTGCACAGAGCTTCCAGAACTCCCAGGACTTGCAGGACTTTTGAAATGACCGATATCTTCTCGATGGAAGACTGCGATGCGCCCGACTCGGTGGCGCGCCGCATGTCCTCCATCAACCTCGGCGAACTCAACTATCGCATAGTCGATTTGCACATCCAAGACGAGGACAATGACGACGTCTTTGTCGACGCCTCGGCCAACGATACCGTCTCGGAACTACCCTGCTCCATCCCCATCCCGCCCTCGGGCAGACCCGCCCGCCGCAACTCCGCCATCGCCTCCTCCTACGAGGTCGAGTTCCACGAACTGTACGTGGCCGCGTCCCTCATCTCCAACAACGTCAAGTCCCTGCTGTACAAGCCAAAACTCAAGGACTTTGTCCCCATCAAGGTCTTGGGCAAGGGCTCCTACGGCAAGGTCTTGCTCGTGCGCGAAGTCCTCACCGGCAAGTTGTTTGCCCAAAAGCAATTGAAGAAGGCCTCCATGATTATCAACGAAAACACCAACGAAGTGCACCACAAAAACTACCAGCGGACCTTGAATGAGCGCAACATTTTGCAGATGGTCAGTCACCACAATATCGTCAAGCTCTTTTACGCATTCCAGGACCACAACAAGGTCTACCTCATTTTGGAGTACTTGGACGGCGGCGAGTTGTTCCACCACTTGGCGCTCGAGCGATACATGTCCGAAACCAACGCCAGCTACTATATCGCCCAGATCGCCTTGGCGCTCAGGTACTTGCACTGCAACTTGAAGGTCATTTACCGCGACCTCAAGCCCGAAAACTGCATGCTAAACGCTCACGGCCAGTTGGTGTTGACAGACTTTGGGCTCTCCAAGGTGCATGACACGGACGATACCGCCCGCTCCATGACGGGCACGGCCCAGTACATGGCCCCAGAAGTGCTCAAGGGCGAAATGTACGACTACTCTGTCGACTGGTGGTCCTTGGGGTGCGTCGCGTTCGACTTGCTCACGGGATCGCCGCCATTCACGGGCAACAATAACAAGAAGATCATGGACAAGATCTTGACGAGCAAACGCACCTTGAAATTCCCCTTTTACCTCTCGCTAGACGCCAAGGATCTCCTCAAGAAGTTGTTGCAGGCCAATCCGGAAAAACGGTTCAATGTCGATGGCGACTTTGAAAAGTTCAAGCTGCATCGCTTCTTTCGGCACTTGGACTGGCACGCACTCGAAACGGGCGATTACACGTCCAAATTGCCCCCGATTCTCCCCTTGATTTCCGATCCAGCGTTGGCCGAAAATTTTGACAAGGAGTTCACCGAAATGCAGTTCACGCCGCAAACTGGGTTCCTTGGCGATAAGGATATCTTGCATGTCCAGGGCTTTTCATACGCCAATGAGAATTACCTTGCGTCGGTGGCGAAATGACTCTTTGCCGTAGACATTTATAGACAATTACCAGACTGTAATTATCCAACCCCAGTAGAGAACAAGAAGCGAGGATAGGTCCTAGCTCGTTGTGGCAAGATCACAGAGTGGGTTTCATGCTAGTGCAGAGATGCGCTGAATGGAGTGCACGTCCAATTCGTGTGAGGAGCGTACTTTGAGCGTTGTTATTGGTTCGTCGTCCTTCCAATAGATTGCCAGATTATACAGAACCATTAGGGCTCAGTAATTCGCTGCCAGTGGTCCGGACAGCAGAGGATCTGTATGGTTGAAGATTCTTGGAGAGCTTCCTTCTCGATGGTGGATCAAATGAATTTCACTAATTTATGATAATCACGTGACTGTAAAACTACTAAACATCTTTGCAGCAATACTAAATGTATCGATCTACTTCAATGTTGCAGTCCAGAGCTTTATAGACTGGCCGGATTATAAAGATCCGGATTGAGCGGTGTACGGGTTATGCATTACATCACTAGAGCTGTCAATAGCATCCGAGAAAGTAGGTTATACAAACTAGACATGCCGAATACTTGGGCGGGGGATTGGGGCTACTCACGGGGTAGCGTACTGTTCGGAAGGAACGGCCAGAGACTCGTGGGTTGTGCATAGTGCTACCCGACCCGCGGAGCCGTTGGGTTACACACCCTGACAGGACAGGTTCAGAATGCCAATGCTGCATTCGTGTATTTGCGAGGGCATCAAGTAGGCTCTCTGCTTTTTGCATCATTCCATCCTACCTTATGTATTGAAGGTCGACTTGATCTGATGCGCACAGGCGAAAGCGTTGGCGCGGTGAGCAAAGGTGCCGCAAGTTCCCATGGTGCATGGCCAGCACACGGTCCTGACTATTGGGCCCGTACGTGTCGCTTCATAAATGATTTCACATACCTGTAAGGATAAGGATATTGCAGGTTCGAGTAAGGTACTGTGCGGACGGATCGGAAAGCAAAAAGCATGTGGTGTCATAGCCAACCATCTGGCAGGAGAAACGTCGACGGCACATCTCTTTCCGTGCGATTACTAATAAACCGTACTGCTAGAAAGAGACACATTGCGGGGGACACGGTGTAATGACGAGAGCGTGAAATTTGTAAAGGGGGCAGTACGCTCGAGACAATAGTCGTAAATCGACACGTGTGTCCCAGAACATACGACCACGCTCACCTGAACAAAGCTGAAAAGACACAGCCGCCAAAAACGGCTGCTGCCGCAACATTGAGGCCTGCTTCCAAACGAATCCGGACTTTCCACGGCAATTTCGCGTGTGCACCGCGACAATAGTTTTGACCAAAGAGACGTATTGCGAGAACGCCAAGCAATGCACTCGCCAGCCACACCATCGCGCTCGCACTCCACCCGGCAAACCAACAGTGTACTAGAAGCGAATAAACCGAGAAGGAAAGGGCCGTATGGAGCATACTTGTGGCAATGTAGAGAAACACATACATGACGGGCATTTCACACAAGAGCACGCTAAACTGCACAAACATTGGATCGAGGTGTAGACCGCTGTGCAGAGCGTCCAAATCATAGTCATAGTAGAAGCACATGTAGTATCGAAATTTTGCAAACGCTGACGGCAGTTTGCCTACCGGCTGCAAGAGACGCGCCCGACTGCCGTCCAGGCTTACAGATCCATAGTCTGTTGGTGCTTGAGACACGATAGAGTAGCGTGAGAGCCGCGACTTTAGCAAGGGGAACGTCTCGCTCGATCGCTTCCGCGTAGCGGATTTGGCGCGCTGCGTGATGGGCAACAACGGCGGCACAAGCCACGAAAAGCTATTGACTAGGGTGACAAGACTGTGCTGCTTGTCAGTGCGTAGCGTGATTGACGAATCCGTAGAGCTCTGCGACCTGGGCGAGATCACTAGAGAGTTGGGTTTTGCATCTATAGACGAGTCACTAGGCGAGCAGGGCCATTGGTTGTTGGAGACTGGGATCGGCGCCGGGTCATGCAACGCGGCCTCTGCCATTTGTTCGTTCAAGTAAAAGGTATTCTTGGGCAGCACCGAGTAGAGCTTGTCGAGAGCGTCCAAAGTGGATGGGAAGCTGCCGATACTGCGAGAACCCCGAACGCTTTTCATGTCGCCATGGTCCCTGTCGTGTATTGGCTCAACTGTCGGATCTTGATTTTGACCAATGGATATTGTTTTCGGAAGCTCTGCGACAGAGACTTTGCGCAGACCAGCATAGCTACAAGGACAATCGCAGCCCCGGGGCCCGACCAGAGACAGTATAATGCTCTCGAGAATGCCAGAAGCAGTTCGTTTGTGGGCATCTTGGTTCGGAATAGAGTGCGGGCTAGAGTTTAGCCATTTGGTATAAAAGTCCAAGAATCGGGCATACCTTTGTTGGTAATTCAAAGCGGATAAATGGACGAGGAGGTAGACACAGTCGACGCCATTGAAAACCAAGACAATGACAGGAAGCTGAGGAGCCGCCGCATGTTTGCCGGCAAACAACGCGACGCAGAAACAGAGAAGAAGCTTCAAGGATTCTTCAACAAGGGGGTAGTAGAAGGAGTAAAAGTGTGATATGCGAGGGAAAGTGTCGTTACAAGCACACTTGTAGATGAAATCGTGAAAGAAGCGACAGATGTAGAGTAGCGCATGCAAGAGTAGTGCCAAGATGGCGGACTTGTTACATGCGCGATGCAAGAGGGTGGAGTCGCCGTTGAAATCGCAGTACGCGAGAGCGGAACAGTATGCAAGAGACGCTAGGAGAAGGTGCCATGCAAGCGATAGGACGATCAAAACAAGAGTCGGCCGTAGTTGTTCCATATAAGGCAGCTTGGGTCGTGGTGCAGTTGTATTAGTAAACCGTGTAGCCTGATTGGTCGATGGGGAATGTGAGGCAGATCATCTCCTTATATACAGGTATGACGTCACACCTCAACCTGCATATAGCCACACTAAAACCAAGCGATCGATTCAAAACAAACCTCCTCCACCCAATGAAGGCGGACAGTTCAGCGGTGATCCCGCTCGAGTCGAGCCCCGACATCTTCACCGACTTGGCTCACAGAGTCGGATTGCTGTCGATTGTCGCGTTCCACGACGTGTACTCGCTCACTGAACCCGATTTGGTCGCGCTTCTTCCCCTGCCCGTGTATGGGATCGTCTTACTCTTCCCCCTAGGCCCGGATTACGAGCTGTATCGTACGCAGCAGGACAGCACTGCTCCGCGGTACACGTACGACCAATTGTCTACCGTTGTCTGGTACAAGCAGACCATCTCCAATGGCTGCGGCTTGTATGCCCTCTTGCACCTTTTGAGCAATTTGCCCCCGGGCCTTGTGGTCCACGGCCTGCTCTGCCACCACCTCGTGGCCCAGTTGAAATCGTGCAAGGACGCCGTAGAGCCCGAACAGGTCGCGGCTCTAGTGCTGGAGATGGCACTGCAAATCCAGTTGGATAACGACTTCGGTCAGCGGGGCCAGACCAGGGCGCCCGACCCCGAGTCGAGCGTGGACCTCCACTTTATTTCCTTCACCAGAGGATCCGACAACCACATTTACGAGTTGGACGGACGTCGCACTGGGCCGGTGGATTTGGGGGAGGCAACCGGCGGGCCGGACAACTTTTGCTCCGAGCCGGCGCTAGCCCGCAAGATCCAGTTCTATATGGACGGCGCTGACGAGGCCAGCAAAAACAAGTTCGCCATGATGGCTCTAGCGCCGAGTTTGGACTAGCCTGGGTGGGTAATCGGTTGCCATGCCAAGTGTTGACCCGATTTCAAACTGACCTGTGCTTCAATACACCGCGAGACGCGATGCAATCCCATTCGTCTGCCGACGATACATGCTGCGCAATGCCCTGCTGCTCGAAAACCTCCAGCAATTCTTGTTTGCTACCAAAGGCAAGGTGCCGCATAAGCATTTCGACAGACACTTTGCGGTACGCCCTGGCCATGGTCACAATACCGCGCTTTCGGATTTGGGGGACAATGTGCGTGTGTAAGAGGCGCGGCACGAGTAAGGCATCAACATGCTTTGTGAATGCCGATAAAAGTGCGAAACACGCCACGTAATCGCCCAATTTGTACGAAACGTACAAGTCAAAGAGCTGCGGCACAATCTCCAGCCACGGCGAGTGTTGCGCGGTGACGTGCGGTCGGAGGTAGTCGGCGCGACACTGCGCCAAGCCATAGTCGTTATGGGTGATGATGGTGTAGATGATGCGGTACGCGAAAAATTCGAGCTGGTGTTGCCGCTCGCTCGCCGCCACACTGGGGTAGAGCTGCTGCAATTGGGACAGGCACTGGTTGAACTCGCCCAAGTCGTTATTCTCCAACAGGATGCGCGCATTGGTCTCGTAGACAGTGATGGTGAACAGATTGCGGACACTCTGCACCGTAAGGTCCTGGCGTATAGACTTGAACTGATCGATAAAGTAGAGGTAGTTTGAATTGGCCGCGTACCGCTCGAGCACGTGCGTACACGCCCTCTCCAAAATGTGCGGCGGCCTCACACGCGCCGGGTCCGGCTCAGAGGTTAGGCGGAGGTAGCTCTTTTCCAATTCTGGACATGTCCCCACCACAGCTCTCTTGGGCGCGTCAACTGGCTGCAGTACCGGCTTGAGCACCAACGGCTGGTTCACCGATTCAAAGCGGCTAGCGCGAAGCCGTTTGCGTTCTTGTGAGTCGTATTCTGCTGGTGGGGCGGATCCCCTTTCATAAGCAGGGTATGCGTCCGGCACTGTACCGCTTTCGTCAATGTAAAACTCGTGGTTGGATGTAGACTGTGCCAAAGGGGCAGAGCAGGGGTCAGATCGCACAGCGTCGATACTGTGCGTTGGATCTTGCGTGCTTGATGCAGAATTTGAATTAGTAGAGATCTTTGAGCGTTTCCCCATCAGGAATAAAACAGCTTTAGCACGTTTTTTATCCAGTGATGGCTTTTGAATGACTTTTGACGATGGAGAAACAGAAGGATAGCTTTTTTCCAACAATGAGGAGGTTTTGCAAGGTTTACCCTCCAGCGATGAAACAGCTTCAGGTGATTCAGCGATTGGCAAACGCTTGGGTATCCTTGGCAAAGCAGTAGCGGAGGCAACCGCTCCAGATCGCTTGTCGAGCTTATTCTTGAAGTTTACCGGCTGGATCGGATCATAGTTTACGTTTCGAGTGCGAGTCTCATGCGGTGGCTTGACGTTCGTTGGCGATTCAATAGTACTATTCTCTTTGTGAGAGGGTAGTTTTTTATTAAGGGAGCGTTCACTGCTTGCTAGATCAGACTCGGGAGCCTCATCGGACGATTTAACAGCCTCATCGGACGATTTAAGAGCCTCATCGGACGACTCGACAAGCACGACTTCCGCTGGCAAAGGTTTTGTTTTCCGAGATCGCTTAGAGGACAGAGACACATGCGACGCGTGTGCGCTTTGCCGATTGACGTGCCCCGCGAGCTCTACGGTATCACCCCCGTCCAAGACGGGGATCTTCTGGAGGTGCCAGGCATTGGTGTGCACGGCATTCGCGTCGACCGCGAGCTGAAGCAATTGCTGCAATTGAGTGCTGAGGAGCGACAGCTGGTCAGGCGACATGGCCGTGGCCGAGTAGCAGCGAGTGACAAAGTGCTGGAGCAGCAGGGGCCATTTTGTGGTGGTGTCTCGGCATGACGAAGTCGAAGGCGGAGGCGGAGGAGACTGGCGATCAGCGGTCTTGGTCCGCTTCAAAGTCGGAGTCGTGCGCAGTTTCTGTTTCGCAGCAGTCTTTTTAGAGCTCATCTTGAGCAGTAAGAGTTGTTTATAAAGCGTCGGCATGGGGAAGAGATCGATCACGAGTGTAAGTGTAATCACGTGATTGTTCACTAGGGCGGCAGCTCCGAGATTACGCGGGGAATAGGAAGCGAGGGTGGGTTCCCGCAGTGTTAATTAGTGGGCTGTGGCGAAAAAAGGAGGGTGTCTTTTTTTTGCAGCGACTAAACAGTGTGAATTGCAGTGGTTTTGCTGGCCGTTTAGTGAAATTAGTGAGTTTTAGTGCACAACGCAGTGGTAAATTCTAATTCACAGCGAACAATTAGCGTAATTATATTGCATTGTCCTATTTTTCTATCCAAATTCCGTGCGTCAAGGCTTTGTTTCAAAGACGCGATCTCTTACAGCCGGCTCAGCTCGAAATCGCCGCGTGTCACGTTGCTTGGCCGTCTCTCTACGTTGCAACTGCTCGGGCGTCCAATTGCTCTCCGATAGCTCTTTGCACGTCTTTCTCGCTGCCTCTAATACTCGTCTCACGCTACCCTAGCCCTTACCCTAGTCTTTACCGCGAGTCCTTCCTCAGTCCTTACCGTCAGACACCTCCGTCACTACCCTAGACCTCCCTCAGTCTTCTCTCAGTCACTACCCTAGACCTCCCTCAGTCACTATGAAATCTTCCATATTTCACCCAAACTCCGTCCGTAGGAAGCAACCGCTAGATCTGCCGCGCCCATACTCTTGGAAGTTGGACGACCTCGTCCTGTCTTATACCGAATCCGGTACGCTCCCGCCGATCCTATCTCCGACTCTTCCTCCAGAGTACGCGGCAGATGATATCACCACAAATATCTCCATATCCCAGTCCCCACTACTGGCTCCTCCGCGCCTGAAAAGCCCAGAATCCAATGCGCGTCATCGCATTCGTTGGATCAACAAACTCGACGATCCCCTTACCCCAAAGTTCCTCATGAGGATCTTCTTCTCCAAGCTGGTCCTGCGCAAACGCCAACCGCTACACCCCGTGGGCTTGGGCATTTCGGATAATCCTACCGCCAAGAAAGTGGACACTCCGAGCCTGCTGCTGAAAGGGCAGCGTTTAGATGACCCGATAATTATTTCCCGGACGCAACCACCGCTCCAAAAACCTGCATCGAAATTACCGGACTCTTCCAAAACAAGATCACAACAACCTTCGAAGGCAAAATCACAGGAACCTCTAAAGACAAAATCCCAAGGGACTACAAAGACACTTCGATCACAGGATACCTCAAATGCACCCAAGTCACAAGAACCTTCAACGACACTCAGGTCACAAGAACCCTTAAAGACATCCAAACCACTGGATCAAAAGGTATCCAAACCTCTAGATCCAAAGGTATCGTCCGCAACTTCACAACCCAAAACCGGACAAGCCACAACGTCAAGCCTGGAGAGCGACGACTCGCTAAACTCTACGAAGCGGTCTCGCCTATTATCTTCTTCCAAAGACAAGAGCCCGCAACTGTTTGCAAACCTCAAGTCGCTCTGGCTCAATCGCGCAAAGCGCACCAAGGCGGCCGGCGAATCCCACCGTAAATCAAATGTCCTTCTATACTGCATCATGCAGGTGGACGCAATACTTATGCGGACCTTGGCGTGCTTGTACGACGAGCACTATCGCCGCATCAAAGGCTCATCGCTCAGCGAGCGGCTCTGGATGACGTTGGAACAGGATATGGGTCGCCTCGTGGTGGACATGGAGCGGTCAACAGCATCGAGTCTTGCACCGGGCCCGGCGCTACTAGTGCAGACGGTGCTGTTCCTCCTTTTCCAGGCCAAGGCCAGCGTCTTGGTCCGCGTAAACGCCCTACTAAAGCAGATTGTCGAGGACCAGATCAAGGCCGATGTGACGGATGCGTCCACCGCCAACGTCTCCGAACTACACGACCTTGCCCTCGACAATTACGATCTCGTGGTGGAATATGCGATCGCGTCTGACCCCTCGTTCCTCCTCACCACTCTTGCCGAGCGGTTCCCACACGCGTGGCTGAAACGGGCCGCGACCCTCACGGCCGCACACGCGCCCGCCTTGGCTCGCGTCTCGCTAGTGGCCGATCCCGCATTGAATCCGTCCTCGTTAAAGTATTACTTCCCGTTCGGGCTGTATACGTCTGTCCTTGAAATGGTGGCAGTGTTGTACCACGTGCTCACAGAGTATACCAGTTCCGCGACACCACCGATAAAGTATCAGATTTTGAAGGAAACTACGTGAGAAGAGGCTTTGAGAAGGAGGCTATGTGAGAAGAGGTTACCCAAGAAGGAGATTACACGAGAAGGAGGTTACCCAACAAGGAGGCTACACGAGAAAGATAACAATGCTCAAGTATTGCTGTGCTCGTCTCTAGAAGCGGCACATTTACCCATGTTGTGGATTGCGTAATTCAATATCACTGGCCTTCTCCAAGCCTCTTCAGAACCTGATTAGCTTCCTGTCGTGTAAATGAACAAACCAGAGACGTGCTTCTTCAAGGTTGAACATTCGCATAGGATGCTCGCAATTCGAAAGCAAACCAATTACAGTGTAAAAGTTTGATAGTCGATTCAAGAGTATAAACAATTAGTACGCTTTGATACGCTACGTTCAAAGGGACATGACTAGCAAGACCTACGCAGCCTTTTGCAAATCGTCCCAAATCAACGCCAAAATCTCTTCGTTGTGACACTCGTGCAAGCTCGTCAACCACAACTTTTTATTGTTTTTGCTCATGGAAAAGAGACAACTGATCATCATCTTCCACTCTTCCTTGATGAAGCCTCCCTTTTTCACTTTGCTCTTGGCGAGACGATCGTACGTCAGCACGACTTGCGACACGAGTCTCTGCAGCGGCTCATAGTCGTCTTGATCCTTCCAGATCGACGTGAACCCGAGCAAGAGCATGGCCTCGGCATAGGTGCCGTTCGCGATCTGATACTGCTCGCACGAGGAGATCATGTTGCGGAACGCGGTATCGATATGGGCCAACTCCAAGCGGCCGTTCTCGAGCGCTGCCAACACCAAGCAGCGATTGAAAAAGTGGGGCCCGACCTTGAGGTAGCGGAGAGGCACATTGAACAGCCCCCCAGGCAGCTCCATGAAATACGGGATCAACGGCTGCAACGCGCTGGAATCGACAGACACGTCGTAGAAGATCTCCTCGATGACCTTCATCTCGGGCGGTAAGTTGGCCTTGACTTCGGCGACGACGCCAAATCCGCCGGTATCGTAGTCGACCCAGCGGTCGACATTGTCCAAGGATGTGGTGACGCGGCCTCGCGCGACCTCCTTCGACAAGACGTCTACACGAGCACAAAGCTCCTTGAAGCGGTTGGCGAACCAGTAGCGCCAGTGCAACTTTTCGCGCTTGCTCATCATGGGCTCGCCGATCCGAAGCTGCAAATCCGGGTACGGCGCGTTTTTGAGGAAGTCGCGGCGGTGGAAGCAAGCATCGACGAGTTTACGGGTGACAAAGCGATAGTACAAGAGGCTCGGGTCCAAAGCGACTCCCCTCGTGGTGAAGGCGGGCAAGACCTCTTCGATGGAGGCAATGCATTCCTGAAGCTTCTTGTACTGAACACTCTCATAGAGGACATTCATGGGCTTGCCGCGGGACTCCCACACCATGGGGATAATCTTACTCTTCTTCACCAAGGTGGGGAAGTAGGAAACGGGGAAAACGCTTTCCAACTGGCAGTCAGCTTCCTTCAAAAAGTGAGTTCTGATCATAGCTTTCACGAGGTGGAGGTTACGCCAGTGGCCCTTCGAGTCAAAGCCAGTGTTCTCGAACTTGAAGACCTGGTTGAAGTAGCGACACGTCAAGTTGAGGTTGTTGCCTGGGCCTGCGTATACAAAGATGCGATGCAAAAAGTCAAAGGGGAGCTTTGCCAAGGGGCAGTCCGGCGCAGGAGCCACGACAGAGGTGAGTGGTTTTGTCTTGTTCTGTCTATCCTGCAGCGCGGCCACCGTATTGGCGGCGTTCAGACGAAACTTCCGCATCGACATACCGGGAGAGACGAAACCCATTACGCAGGAAGCCGTCGAGATTTGATTTTTAAAGCCTTGACGCGTTTCACGTGATTTGAGGTGTTATGACGTGGCTTGAAGGACGGAGGTGGAATTGGTGGCGAGAGTTGGCGGCTTCCCCATGGTAGTTGCTGAGAAGAGTGCTGTAGTATTGAAGAGGCCAATCGCGCATCACACAAGGCTGAGCAGCGCTTACGCGTCAGGCGATGCTGCCGGCTATCCGCCGTTGCCCGTTAATCAAGGGTCGCGGTCCTGCAGGTAGTGTTGTTGTTTATTTTTCGTTAGTATAAAATACGACGATTCCCCACCCCCGCCCTGTTCTTTCTCCACACTACGCGTCTATTGAATCACACCACGCGTCTCTTGTGAAACACACTGCGCGTCTATTAAGATATGTCGACGGGGTGGTCACTGTTACACGTCCACAACTGTGTTTATACGAAAAGGTATTGTCTATAAATACCGCGACGTCCTCTTGGTCGCGTGTTCTATGGGGGTGGCACTCTTTTAATACCCCTATTGTTTCAGATTGACAGCGGGCATTATTTCCGTCAATTGACATCTGTAAAGACCTCACCGGATGACATGTGCACGGAAAACGCGTCTCACTTGCATGATTTGACGCGTTCCAGCGGGTGAAGTACGTCTTGGCGCGAATACCTGTTGCATCGTTCTGTAACCTCACATGTCTCTTCAATCCACTGCAATGACCTCAACTGATGGCCCAGTCCAACACAACTGCAATTGATTCATCTCGCACCTCATCGAATCACGACTGCAAAGCAGACCATAGCAACACTAGAATCTCCTCATTGGGATCTGCTCTCAAACACGTTTGCCACACCTTTTTCTTGTCCTTGCCGCTCATCTTAAAGAGGGCCTTTATCAATTTAAGCCAGTCCTCCTTTAAAAACCCGGGTTTCTTGTCCCTGCTTTTCGCAAGCCGACCGTATGTTTGCACCAAGTGAGACACGAGCCGAGACGTCGGCTTGAACTTCTCCTTGTACTTGATTATCGTTACCAACGCAAATTCAAGCATCCCCTCTCGGTACGTGCCATTAGCCACCTCATATTGCTCGCACGAACTGATCATGTTCCGCAAGGCTGCGTCAACGTGCGTGGATTCGTAGCGTATATTCTCAAGTTCCGACATTACGTGGCACCGCTGGAAGAAGCGCGGCCCGACCTTCAAGTATTCCAGCGGGATCTTGTAGCGCACGTCAGGGTGGCTGATGAAGCACGGGATGATTCGCTGCATCAACGATGGATCCGCAAGGACTTCACTAAAGATCTCATCGATAAAGCGAAGTTCGGGCGGCATCACCACCTCCACCTCGGCCACCATCCCGGCCGACGGGGGGCGCTCTACCCAGAAAAATTTACTGTCGCGGTCTGTTGTGGTCTGGCCCCTTGCCACTTCCTTAGAGAGCACGTCGATTCTAATGAAAAGGTCTTTGAACTTGTTGGCCAACCAGAATCGCCAATGCACTTTTTCCTTGTTTGTCATGCCCGGCTCCCCCAAGCTTATGATGTCGGTCCAGTTGGTGGCGTAAGGCATGTACCGGCGGCGCACAAAGCATTCACGCACCACCTTGCCCGTCACAAAGCGATAGTTTAGTACGCTCGGGTCTATGGTGGTCCCCCGAGTCTCATAGAGGGCGATCGCGTCTTCAAGAATTTCGCAGCAGTCTTGAATGTTGTGGTACTGCCTGCTTTCCTCGAGGTTGTATATTGAATGGCCGCGGGCTTCCCATACCTTGCGCATGATATTGATCCGTTTTTGAAGGGAGGGGTACACGGACACGGGGAACACTCCGTCCAATACCAAGTCCGAGCGCCTCAAAAAGTACATCTCGACCATATGCTCCACAAGGCGAAAGTTGCGCCAGCGGCCATTTGCATCGAACCCAGTATCCTCGAACTTGAAGAAATAGTTGAAATAGCGGCAGGTTAGATTGAGGCTGTTCCCGGGCCCGGCAAGAAGAAAGATGCGATGCAATACGTTCTCTGGTAGTTGGGCCAACGGGCACTCGGGTACAGGCGGCTGGGGCCTGACGGCTGGTTGCGGTGCAGCAGGCATTCGGACTAGCGCGGGACCCAAACCGGGGGCTCCAACGAATCCAGATCGCGACATTGATCTCTGGAAGGCGAGACACCGTGCCCAATGTGCACTCGGACCCTATTTCGTATCGGGTGCGCGAAGCCTCACGTGATTTCTTGACGTTAACACTGATGGTGGCTGTGGCGTAAAAGTTGGCTTGTTTTTGACGACAAGAGCTTGAGATATGGTGCATGTGCTTGTTGAGTGGTGATATGACTTGGTGGTGCCGACTTTACCCAACCATCCGCGTGCTCTGCCGCGAGCTCACAGGGTTGGCCATCACCGTACCACCGCATATCCGACCTGCACGGAACTTTCCGGCTGAAAAATATTTCAGGCATCCTGTTTCGCTTCGCAACGCATTATCCAGGAACGAGCCGTTGGTTACGGTCTAGGCCTCGTTTCATGATGTGAATCGCAACGCGCGAGAATTTTCATGATTCGAAGTGTTACTGGTCCCTGGCTTCGTATTCTGAAAAGAAAAGAGATTGTGTTCTTTCACTACGGGGAATTGGTACTCCAGCCTAAAGTCTGCGATAGCTCACTAGACAATTCCTATTGACCACCAAAGAGCTAACACAGCGGCGCAGGCTCAATAGTAGGTTTCGGTGCCTCATACTTGACGCCCGCCACGTATTGTTTTGACACGATCATGGCTACTACACTATCTTTTGCACGGCTCGTCTATTCAATATCGGGGACCGTTGAAGTGTTGCACTTTATACAACAGACTGGAAAAAAATACCCTCAAAATTTTTCGCAGCCAAAATTCAGGTAAAGTACCAAGTCTCAGAGCCTCATTTCTTATGAGCGAAGCGAACTGATGCGACAAACAGGTCTGTCAATGAAGAGAACTAGTGTTGGGCTGGTATGCATAAATTTACGAAACCTTCTGTCGGGTTATTCAAAAATTTGACGAAAACTAGGGTTGGGGAAATACTTGACGCTCGACGGAAAGCGTCGCACAATCTATCAGACCACAGTCAGTGCCAACACTCTACTTGCGCATATACTTTTCCTTGTAGATCCACAGGTTCCCGATCGATACTGCGCCAAAGAGCTCGCCGCACCGGAGCCACGCGGCGGCCCGCTTATAGTCGCGCTTGTGCGACCGCGTCTTTGCGCTCCAAAAGTCGCCCAACTCTGTCATGGCCGGCACGTATCCGAGCAGCGCCAGCCGCGCCAAGAGGCGCATCCCGCCCTGGTCGTCCTTGCTCGGCAAGCCCTTGCCGGCGATCAAGGCGATGCCGAGCTCGTAGTAGCAGACCGCGACCACGTCGAGCTGGTGGCGCAGCGCGTACGTTACCCTCGCGATCTGGGTCTTGTCAAGCGCCAGGAACCGCAGAAACGCCGCCTGCGCGTCCTCATAGTCGCTCGGGGCCGCATGGTTCAAGTGCTTGAGCACGAAGCGCGCCGTTTCCGGAGCCTGGAGCTTTGTGAGCTGCGTAATCAACTCCACGAGGGCCGTGGCATTGGGCCCAATGTGGGACACGAGTATGCATCGCGAGAGCCACCGCACGGCCTGGGCGTCGTTCTGTTTCACGCCGTTGCCGGCCATCAAGGCGAGAGCGTACAAATGCATTGCCCTGGGATAGTTGTAGGGCGGACTGGCGGCAATGTTTAGCTGGTACGACGCCTCGCGGTGCTTGCCCTGGGCACGTAGTTGTAGGGCATGTATGGTGCGGGCCTCCGGCGACTGCTGTATGTTTAGCGGGGGGTGCGCCGATGCCGCAGGGACGGTCACGGGAGACGGTGGGACGGCGGCGGTAGCAGTAGCGGCAGCGACGTTGGCGGCGGCGGCGGCCTTGGCTGACCCCGCACTCGCACCAGAGTCTGCCGAGTCTAGCGACAGGACGCGTGACTGGGTATTGCTCAGCAGCAGGTAGTAGTCGGTAGGCGGCGTAGACGGGTGCGGCGAGGGATGCAGCAGGACGGGCGAGTTGGAGTGCAGCCGCAGATCTGTAAGCGTAGGGGTTGCGGCCGGCGGCGGTCCGGCGCGCGGGCTCGCGACCGGATTGGCATGGGTGTTTATTGGGGAGTTGAGTGGAGGGTTATTGGGGACACTCTTGTTGCTGTGGCTGTAGTTCGTGTGGTTGTTGCTGTGCTTGTCACTTGATGCAGGGTTACTGCTGGTATAAAAGTTAAAGCCCGGGTCGGCCGTCAGGTCCTTTAACGGGGGCGACCTAGCGTCCCTCCTATCCTTGGATTTGCGTCTGTCCAAAGCCTCGCGGGAGTTCTTCGCCTTGGTCAGAAAGAGGTCGTTTGAGGAGTTTAGATTGTTCTGGCGGTAGGGCAACAAGGGATTGATGCGGCCGGCCTCGATGGCGCCCAAGCCCTGTTTCGCAAGGAGATTCGCAGGATGTCTCTGCGAGTCTCTGAGGGAGTCTATAGAGTCGTTGATGCGGTGGGGGAGGGTCGGGTTGCGGGGGATGATGGTTGCACTGGAACGGGCCGAGTACGTCAGGACGGAGTCGGACGAGGCGTCCAAGTCCTCAAAGCCTAGTCGGTCGAGGAGACGGCCCGAAGTGCTGACGGAGGAGAAGGAGAAGATACTCTGGTTATCGTCGTCGGAGTCGTCGTTGTTGTCTTCCCAGCTCATGATAAATAATGCAAATAAGGTGACGGGGAGAAGGATCTAAAAGGGAGAAGGATCCAGGAAAGGGAGAAGGATCCAGGAAAAGAATAGAGATAAGCCGGCGGTCTAGGCGGAGTAGGAGTGTGCTCGTCACGCGGCACTGGTCGTTGGGTTCCGTCTGAGCTTGGATACGTGTCACTGAAGGCTCACTGAATCAATCGTCGTATCACTCTCTTGGTTGCTGCCTTAGTCATCAATCGTCGTCTGCCTTTTTTTCCTCCCGTCCTGCAGAGAAAGTTATTCTGTACTGCACAATAGACGGGACCCCCTGTCTCTGACATGAAGTGCTTATCTAATTCTTTGACACTGGTGTGACGGATAAGTATTATGTAAGTTGCTGACATCTGATGATATACGGGAACGTTACCAGACACACCTTATCGTCACAAGTCTCACATGCCACTTCCCCGCGACCCGTCGACCCAATCGAACTACGATCGCTTCACCGTCAACAAGACTGCTCTCCACTTCGACGTCCTTTTTGACAAAGAAAAAGTCTCGGGCTCCGTTTCCTTCCATATCTCCGTCAGAGATCCGGTGTCACCGCCCCACACTATCGATCTCGATACGTCCTACTTGGTCATTTCTGCCGCTGCCATTGATGACGAACCCGCAGAATTCACCCTACACGACCGCCATTCCGCGCTAGGGCTGCGTCTTTCCGTCGCGTTATCGACAAACCGTCCCTCCTTTGTGCTCACTATCCACTTCTCCACCACCCTGCAGTGCACTGCGCTCCAGTTTTTGAACAAGGAGGCCACCGACGGGAAGCTTGCGCCCTACTTGTTCTGCCAGTGCCAAGCTATCCATGCCCGCAGTCTTTTCCCGTGCTTCGACACCCCCTCCGTGAAACTGCCCTACTTCCTCTCGGCCACCAGTCCGTTCAACACCATCATGCTGGGATTGTTGACCAAGCACGACCAAAACACCTACTACTTTGAACAGAAAGTCCCGATTCCGTCGTACTTGGTATCCATCGTCAGCGGCGACATTGTGGGTTTGCCGATTGGGCCCAGATCAACAGTGTACTCAGAGCCTGTCAACGTCAAGGCGTGTCAGTGGGAGTTCGAGGAGAGCATGGAAGAGTTTATCCAGATTGCCGAGAAACTCATTTTTGACTATGAATGGACCCGGTTCGATCTGGTGGTCATGCCGCTCGGTTTCCCCTATGGCGGCATGGAGATCCCCAACATGTGTCTGTTGACGCCCACCCTCGTGTGCCGCGACAGGTCACAGGTCCTGGTGGTGGCCCACGAGCTTGCCCATTCGTGGCTGGGCAACTTGGTCACAAATTGCTCCTGGGAACACTTTTGGCTTAACGAAGGGTGGACCGTATACATTGAGCGCCGCATTCTAGGGTCTATTGCCGCCAACCAGGCCGCAAGACGTGGTCACGCGCACCCGCAACGCTATGGCGAGGCCGTACGCCATTTCGAGGCGATTCTCGGATGGACCGCGTTGGAAAACTCGATCCGCAGCATGGGCAAGGACAGCAACAGGTTCTCGACGTTGGTGCAGGACTTGTCGAACGGAACAGACCCTGACCATGCCTTCTCGCTGGTCCCCTACGAGAAGGGATTCAACTTGCTCTTTTGTATCGAGCAGGCTGTGGGCGGTGCCGCGCACTTTGATCCGTTCATCAAGCACTACTTTCTGGCGTTCCGCTATAAACTGGTCTCCACCAGCGAGTTTAGGAGTACGCTCTACAGTTTTTTCGCACAAGCGCACCCCCAACTAGACCTGATCGACTGGGACAAGTGGCTTTATTCTCCGGGGATGCCGCCGGTCGACCCGCATTTCAACACAGAGTTGGCCCAGTCGTGCTATTCCCTTGCGGGCCGGTGGCACGACATGGCCGCCGAACCAACGTCAGAATTGCAGAGGCATTTCGCAGAGCGCGACATTTCCGACTTTAACGCGAACCAGCTGGTGCTTTTCCTCGAGACTTTGCTCTCGCACGATGGCCAGGACGGGTTTGTGTGGCGCGACCACCCACACGCGCTCACCTTCATGGCCACAGTATACCCCGAGTACCTGAATCCGCGCAATGCCGAGGTCGTGTTCCGATGGTACTTGCTCCAGGTCACGGCCAGAATAGATGGATCAATAGACGCTCTAGGCCAGTGGCTCGGCACGGTAGGGCGCATCAAGTTTGTGCGGCCAGGATACTCGTTGCTCAACGAGGTGTGCCGCGAAAAAGCATTGTTCTACTATGAGCAGCACCATGCAAAGTACCATCCCATCTGTAATCTGCTAGTGAAGCGGGATTTGAAGTTGGAGTGATGTCAGTCAGTGGGAAGGACTTGAAAGGATGTTAATGAAGGAGGAAGGATCTCAATGAAGAAGGAAGGATGTTATGGAAAGGTGTCAAAGGATGTTAAGGTAGAAGGTTCGAGGGCCCTCATGAAGAAGGAAGGTTGTTATGGAAAGGTGTCAAGAATCTCAATGAAGAAGGGAGAATCTTATTGAAGAAGAAAGGATGTTATGAAAAGGTGTCAAGGGATGTTTGCGTAGAAGGTTTGAGGGATGTTCATGAAGGAAGGATGTTCATGAAGTAGGAAGGATGTTCATGAAGGAAGGATGTTCATGAAGTTGGAAGGATGTCCATGAAGAAGGAAGGACGTTAATGATGAAGGGAGAATGTCCATGAAAAAGGAAGGACGTTATTGAAAGGAAGGATGTTCATGAAGAAGGAAGGACGTTATTGAAAGGAAGGATGTTCATGAAGAAGGAAGGACCTTAATGAAGAAGAAGGGATGTTCATGCAGAAGGAAGGATGTTCATGAAGAAGGAAGGATGTTCATGAAGGAGGGAGAATGTTCATGCAGAAGGAAGGATGTTCATGAAGAAGGAAGGATGTTCATGAAGTTGGAAGGATGTCCATGAAGGAGGAAGGACGTTAATGAAGAAGGAAGGACGTTAATGAAGGAGGGAGAATGTTCATGCAGAAGGAAGGATGTTCATGAAGAAGGAAGGATGTTCATGAAGGAGGGAGAATGTTCATGCAGAAGGAAGGATGTTCATGAAGAAGGAAGGATGTTCATGAAGGAGGAAGGACGTTAATGAAGAGGAAGAATGTTCAAGCAGAAGGATAAAAGTGACTTCAATCGATCAGTTCACCAACAACCCATCAGTCAAGCCACTTTATTGCCAATTGAATCAGATCAATCTTTTGCAGCCATTTTTTAGAGACGCGCATTATTACATAAGCAACATTACAGACACGTTTAATTCGTGATCCGACGTGACACCTTCACTCTAACGATAAACATTACAAACATGTCGAACTTGCTTCAATCGTTCACAGTACGTGACTCTTGGTGGAACCTGACACTGTACCAGTACTAACCAGCTCTCTCCCACTCTAGACTAGCCAGCTTACGGAACGCTTGAACTGGCAGAGGGTCCGCACCGATCTCCTGTCGATGCAGAGCTCGGTGTCGAAATTGCGGCCGCCGCAGGAGTTCTTTGACGTGCGCCGCTTCAACAAGCCGCTGACCATGGGCGAGGCCCAGGGCCGTATCGGCTACAACCTCGGCTACTTTTCTGCAAACTACTTGGCGATCGTGCTCTTGTTATCGGTGTACACCTTGCTAACCAACTTGTTGTTGCTCTTTGTCATTCTCTTTGTAGGCTTGGGTGTGTTCGGCATCAGCACCTTGGGCGGCAACGACTTGGTGTTGCCGTTTGGCCGCTTCAACACGTCGCAGTTGTACACGGGCTTACTCGTAGTGGCCGTGCCCCTCGGCTTCCTCGCGTCTCCCATTTCCGCCATGATGTGGTTGGTCGGGTCGAGTGCGGTGGTGGTCTTTGGCCATGCCGCCTTGATGGAAAAGCCGATTGAAACGGTGTTTGAAGAGGAGGTGTAGGTTAAATGGTCGATAAGAAAAAGCAAAGGTACGGGGACGACAAAGACACGAGAACAACCAGGTCTGTTACGGCAGGCCTGGACCTAGGCGAAACCTTATGCTGTGGAGCGGCAGTCGTACCCGAGTTTAGAAATGAAATCATGTTTATTATACCGCCGGGGCTTACTTTGTCAACTTATACTCTGGTGTAGCCTAGAGTCAACGCTTCAGTCACGTCTAGACAATACTGTGTTTCACGCTTATTTAGTTACGAGTTCAATGTATCGATTTCAAACTACAAAGGGATGCCGCATCTACATTCAAGTTTCGTTAGTAGTGTTTCTCCTTAAGGTGGTGAGCACTAAAGACACCCTGATAGTGCCAGCATCCCTCGATTTCAAGCTCCGTGCTTGACAAAAACGATCAATGGGTAGATAATGTAATTTTGGACAGTACGTAGATGTGAATAGGTAAGCAACTACAAGACCCTAGATGTGCATCTTAGTTCTTCTCCAGTTTCTGCGCTTGGCGTTGTACTTGATGGTGTTGTTCGTTCTCAAGCGGATCCACTGCGGCAAGGGGCGGTTCTGCTTCTGGGCCTTGGCCATCTTCTGCTTGGTCTTGAAGGATTTTTGGGACTGTTTCGTGTTAGTTATGCTCTCGCTATGGTGCTAGAGAGGTTTCTAGCGGTAGATTGGGACATACCGGCATCGTTACGTTATATGGGTTTCCACTGGACTGCCTTTGAAATTTTTTTTACCAAATCTCAAGAGGTTACATCCTCACGTGATATTATTACATAATCTAGCCCTAACCCGTCGCTACCGCTTTGCCCAGAACTGGCAAGTAACAGGGTTCGGGCGAGACCGCACCATCGGTATGATGACGGCGGTGGCCTGTGTGTCCAGTGGCGAAGATGCTCGTCAAAGAGTGGCCTCGCTACTATATATATTACTAACATTACCACTACTCATAGTTTGCGGGCGCTAGGATCATGTTACACTGCCGTTTCTGTAGACTTGGTGCCACTGCTGTCAACTATACCCCACACACTGCACCTTGAGGACAGTCCTCAAGTGCCATCCCTCTACGGTCAAACTAGCTCCCGTTAGGGTTACTCACGTGATCTTCATACAAATTATCACGTGCTTTAAAGGACCACTGATTTTTTCTTCCTCCTGTCGTGCACGACGCATCGGTGAAAATTCACAGACCGTGAAAGGCGTTAACCAAGAAACGTACACTAACATGTCTGGTATGTCGCTTGCCCGCTACTCGTCATGCCCTCCGTCGCGCAATTACTAACCCCGCTCTAGCTGCTAGAGACGCTTCTCAGGTCTTCGGCGTTGCCCGTATCTACGCCTCCTTCAATGATACTTTTGTTCACATCACTGATCTTTCCGGTAAGGAAACCATCGCCAGAGTCACCGGTGGCATGAAGGTCAAGGCCGACAGAGATGAGTCTTCTCCCTACGCCGCCATGTTGGCTGCCCAGGATGCTGCCGTCAAGTGCAAGGAGGTTGGCATCACCGCCGTCCACATCAAGTTGAGAGCTACCGGCGGTACCAGAACCAAGACCCCGGGCCCCGGTGGTCAGAGTGCCTTGAGAGCTCTTGCCCGTTCTGGCTTGAGAATTGGCAGAATCGAGGACGTGACCCCGGTCCCGTCCGACTCTACGCGTAAAAAGGGTGGTAGAAGAGGTAGAAGATTGTAAGCAATGTGGTGCTGCGGCTGCATGTAATTAAAATAACGTTACTCCGAATATTGATTGTGGTGGTTTCCTGTTTGGTGAAACCGTGTCTAGTAAAACCGGTTGAGGTTATCTCTAGTCTCACAAATAACACCACCTCTCATCTTTAAAAAAAGGATTCACTAGATGGCCTGTAAGCAGGCTGCAAGCATTGCCCATAAGCTATTGCGAGTGGGTCTCCCTGCCCACCCCATCACCACGCCCCCACCGCGGTTCCCGCTTGACGCTTTCCCCCCACCGCCAACCCTCGCGTCCCTTCTTGAGGCTTACTACTCCGCCGTCTCCGTCCTCATTAACGACACAAACAAGAAGGCAAATCGCTCAATTTTGCCCGTCTTGGCCCATCACTACCAATGCCCGCCCACTCTCGTCCCGCAGATCATCGACCGCAAGGTTGCAGAAAACCCTTTCGAGTTTCGAGACGTGTGTGAAAAGATATGGCCTCTACACAATATCTATAACGACTTGCTAGATCAAATTCCCAAACAGGTGTTGCACATCAACAACTACGACTTGAAGGAATTGCATTTCCCAAAAGGGACAAATCTCACCGGTATAAGGCAAGCTAGGCGCTTCAAAGAGTATATCGATTCTGCGGAATCGATTATTCTTGAAATGGAATCGGGCCTCGAAGAAATTTCATTGATCCTGGTGCAACCAAGTATCGATCCTGTTTCAATAGACGAGGCATTGCTCCTAATGGAAGAAACCCTTTACGAGATCGTACGGCTAGTGGGGAAAATCAGGTTCAAAGTGGTCCTTAATCCTCATCCGCTCAAGATCCCATCGGTGTTCACGCAACAGCTCTTGGACTTTCACCCTTATTTCATATACTCGGACAAGTTCTTTGCGCCGCTCGTCCCGGCCTACACACTACCAGGCGTAGAGCAGATGTACTGGGTCCGTCGCCGCCGCCAGCTTCGCCAGCTCGGGAAAGACGCTTTCCAGTTGACCTGCGCCTTGGTACTCGGGAGACACGTTAACCGCAAAGAGGTGCCGCGCTTGGCTCGCTGCCTCCATCGTCAGTTTCAGTTCTCCGAGAAAATCTCGAACCATGAGCACATGCTCTACCAGTGCATGGGTGCGCTCACCATAAAGAACCGCTTCCCCACAGAATGGATTTGTCTGGCATTGATAGAGTACCATGGTGCACCCACAGACTCCAACACTCTTTGCTTGTTACCTGAACGGGAATGGCCGCCGCCATTAGATTCTACGAAATTAGATGAAAATCACCAACACGAACTGGGGCAGGAGTATAGTTTAGCTCTGGATGCCCACACCGAGAACAAAACTGACCTTCTTAAAGCCGATATAAAACGGGAGCACATTTTAGCCGCCAGTAAAGCCGCACTTGACTTTGTACTCTGCAAAGCGCACTACTCGACGGGAACCACTATAAGCTTTGCGGGCGTCGACACGTTTCTCAAAATGACACAGTATTGTCCGCCTGAACAATGGCTTGTGTATGCTCTCAACAATTTTGAAGAGTTTGTCCTGTACGTGCAACGCTTCTTTCATGAATTCCCGTGCACGCTACCGCATTTATACACTGTTTCGGAATTAACAAGATTAGCGCACGAACTCAAGTATGAGCTTCCGCAAGTCCCCGGCCATCGCGGTACTGCGATGGTGCCGTGCCCCGCAATCCCTGACACCACTTTGAACCGCTTGATTCTTTGCAATTCGAGCATCATCAATGCTGACCCGCTATGGGGACAGTTGAAGAGAGCGCTCCAGCAATTCGCAGACCTTGGATCGAAAGAGTATGAGTGGCAGGTCTACTCGTGTGTGCTATGCATTCCTCATAATGGCGATACTGATTTCGCAATGTTTGTTAACGGGGCTTTGAAACTCTTTTTAAGCTCTAACTTTAAGCTGTTTCTCCTCGATTCTACCATGTTCTACGCAGCTAACAGTACCCTGAAGATGTGGCGCGAGACTGTCGAAAATGCATCGCAGAATGATATTGTCCAGGCGCAGTTCTATCACTATTTTGCGGCATGTCTGGCTCCGGATCGGCGCCAGTGGGTCGAGAAGTGGACACTGCTCTTGTGGGACGTGTGGCAGAACCTCGCCCCCGCTAGTCGCCGCGATTTCTTCCCGTCGTGTACCAGTGCACTAGCCCAAAGTAAGTCGTACGTGGCGGCTGCCCGCTTCAAAGCCACCGTCAATCGCTTAGATCCGGTAATGAGCTGGCTCTCACAAAATATTGATACGGGTTCGTCAGATGCAGAGTCAGACTCAGCCAGGCTTGATTCTCTGCCGGACATTTCAAGCCTGGACAGTTTCCCTGACTCTTCAAGTCGTGACGCTTTAGCTGGCCCTTCAAGTCGCGACACTTTGGCTGACGCTTCGAAGATGGACAGTTTGCCTGGGTCTTTAGGCGACGCTTTACCCGACCTTCAAAGCCAGGGTACTCTACCTAGCTCTCCAATTTCGAGAACTTTGCCCAACTCTTCAAATCTAGAGAACTCACCCTCCTTTTCGAATCTCGGGAGTTCATCGCCAAAGCACTCTTTACCAAAACCGGCGGGACCAAATCCTATTCCAGGCAATAACCTGTCGCACCAGTACATTGATATTGCCGAGACGGTAGGTAAGCGCTTTTCACAGTGGACGTGTGCCCAGTACCTCTTGGCAAACATGTTGTCCGACTTCATCAAGGGCCAACAGTCTTTTGTCACGGTGATACAGTCTTTGTACCCTGACCATACATTTTTCCTGGGGCTCGGCCGAAAGCTAATTGACGGTAGCGTCACCGAAGAAGAGGCGCGGGCCAACTTGCAAATCGCACTCGACATGTGCGACATTGATGCCTCGCGTAACCCCTTTGATGAATCTTTTGTTCAAGACTTGGCCTGTGATGTGGTGGTCTCGAGCACTGTGCCCGATTGGCTAGCGATTCAAAAGAACCCAAAACTAATCAGATTATCTGGTGATAGCCGCATTAATTCACGGAGGAAACACGAGTTGAAACGAAGACTAACCGTGAGTAGCTTTATTGACTTGCAAAAGGTATCGCCACCCGTGCTCCAAGAGTACACAAATTTCAACAAGCTATTGCTCGTAAACTTTAAGCATTCGCGCGAGACATTACGCGCACTTGGAGAGACGCGGCACACAAACTCATACTCCTTTTACACTACAAAGTTCGCAACGGTAGGCAAGGCGCACTATGACTTTCTCGTGGCCAAATCCTGTGCGCAAAAGATGCCCAATTCTGATTTGGCGCGGCGGCTCCTTGTGTTGTTGCAGGACAAGGCATTCAAGTGTGTATCGAACGACCAAACGCGATTCTTGATGAATCCATTGCACAAGAAGCTTGACAATCAGAATGAGCTTGAAGAAATCGTGAGAAAATGCTATGCTGAGAACTTCAAATCCGAGTACCTCTTGCAGCGCTACCACGCGCAGTTATTCCACCAGAATATTGGGCTGCTTGGCTTGAGCAGCAAGCTTTTGCTTGAGCAGTGGGTAGAGAGTTTGGTGGGCAGCATTGCATGTCACTTTCAGGGCATGAGTCCGGCTGAAGCTGATGCGAAAATGATGGAGCTTGAAGGGGAGCTTCGAGCATACTATGATTACTTTTTGCTAGTATCTGGATTCCGCTCCGTGAAAGGGTAATAAGAAGTTAATACCGACGGTATCAGTGCAGGTATGGAATGACTACTGTCTAGGCATTAAGCGTGGGGATGACAACTGCTAGAGCATAAAGCTTTGGGTGGTAATGAAAGTATGAAAAGTGGAGCAAAAAGGATGACACCTGTATAATCTGGAAGCGTCAAGATGACAACTGTCCAGGCCTGAAGCACGGGGCTGGAAACTTCGTTTTACACCATGTTGTTACTGCGCAACTCGCGTACCGATCGGTGCCTGGCAAGTGCACGAAGGTCATTTCCCTCCGGTCTTGGGTGACCATTGCCATGATCCCGCTCCTACGAGTTAATCAGGTTAATATCAGCCCCAGCGATTTACAGACAGGTACACGTGAACTGTAGCCTCAGAACTATAATACTGATGCACCAATTGAGATCATTGCCCAGAGGCAAGCTTGACCTGCTCTCAGGAAGTCCGTAGTAGTGTGACTTGCTCGGTCGACCAGTGAAAGTCTGCTCACTTGTTCTTCATAGTGATTTTTGGAAGGGAAGTATGCACGAGCCAAACGCGCGATGACGAGGAAGGGCTCAAAAAGCGGACCGGTAACGTATTTATCTATACCTGCTAGGGCTGAACTTGACTCTCTGGCTACTCTCCTGAAAAACGACAGGCTCTTTGAATAATGCCCCGCTAGACCATAGAGTTCAATGCTGCGATCTCCAATGCTCAAGACAAGGCGAAGGCCAAACTTTATTGGAACTGTCAATAGACGTCGGGCGAAGGAAACTCGCCGACGGTGTCGTTGAGCGGAAGCCTGGATTACAACAATAGGGCAGGACGCGAAAACTCTCAACGTGATATGGGCTCTAGGTTCGAGTGTGTGAGACGACCTCAGCGGACATTATTGCCCACATGAAAAGCTCAAAAGTATCAAGTCGAAAAGAGAAGAGATTTAACCCTGCTCAGGACGCAGTTGACTTGAATACTTCTTCGCCATCAGCGGCATGTTTCATGAGGCCTTTTCTCTGTTAGTCGCGGCCACGAAGTGATAATCGGCTTCTGTATACACGTGACAGTGGAGAAGCGGTCAATAAAGGCAACTTCGTTCAACCCCGCTCTTGCCCACTGTTCAACCTCTGTCAATTTTCGTGGATGGAATTGACCAAAAAGCGGTGGCTTCGGCGGCGATAGGCGATGATGATGGAGATGAGACCTTGCGTTTAGTGGCGGCCAATCTTTACTTTGTGCTGCTCTCATGCTACTTGGCTCGCTCGCGCCTTTAAGGTGACATTCTTCTTCACATTTATAGGAGCGTTGAATGTACACATACTTGGTTTTCTTCAGGTTCATGAACAAGGCAAAAAGATTTAGGCCTCCACCTTTCACTATGGTTCTTCACACCTTCTATCACCTTTCGAAATCAGCAGATAATCAGAATTCAGAAAGCAGCAGATCAAGGTTCTCGGGAGCTGGCTTGCCACGTGGTACATGTGCCATCAAATACAAGGGAGAATTTATTTGAAAGGTCGTAAATGGTATATAAAACTGTTGATAATCTGATTCGGGACCTAAAATACTCCTACATCAATGGTCCACGCTCTTTCTGGGAAAGATCGATGTTCTCCAATTAATCCCACTCTGAGCTCCTGTTTTGCTCCCTTTGTACGGCTGTCGTGTCAAGCTCAACAGTTTCGTCCGCTGTCTCAACCCCATCATTAGGCCGTAGAGCTGCTTCTGTTGCCTCTTTTCCAGTATTGGGCACTGGAGTCGCTTCTGTTACCCTGTTCCCAGTATTATGCACTGGAGCTGCTCCTCTTGTCTCATTTTGAGTATCCTGAAACCGCGTGTTGCGAGCCCTGTTCTGCCCTACTTCAATCAAAAATATTATGAAGCTTTTATGAGATGCAGCCCAAATACTTCAAGGCAAGATCAATTTTGTGAATAATTTGCTCCGCAAGGGATATTTAGGCACGAATAATTTGCCCTGCAAGGACATCAAGGCACGAATAATGTTAGCGAGAGGGCGCCACGATGCAGACAACGATGTGATCGGTAAAAAAGATGGCACAAAGCCTTTCCGGGGGCGCGGCTGTGAGAGATTCCCAAACAACCATTGTCGTGTGGATAAATGTGCGTAGTTGAGAATTCAACGATGATCGGCTCGCCTAATGCAAGCTTCCAGAATTGGATCGCAGCCAAAAAAGATAAATCCGATTAGCCCTGAAAAATAATTTTGCAGCCAACCGTATGCCGGAGAAAATATTGTTATCGCTTGCATCTTTTGCAGCTAACTGATTGAAGCTGAGACGCCGGGCCGGCAACATGGCCTCCACATTTTTCTAAAACTATCAACTTTTCGAGCCCTTACTGTAATTGGGGCTGGGCGCTGGGCGGCATGAGAGTCCCCTGAGTTTTGGTGGGCGGGAATGGGTCCTGCGGGCTCTAGCGGTCTGAATGTTACCAGAGATGGCTGCTAGTATAACTATTGATAGCACTCGAGAGCATTGCAAGATAAGCTCAATTCACGTCTATCCAGCCTAATTTGAGGTCCCATGTGCACCTGTTTGGTTTAACTAAAAGATCACCTGTGCACCGTTCCGGAAGAATGTGTGGTACCACGCACTTGGCAATCCAGCCTATGACTGATATCGTGTAAGTATCCGTCCAGTACGCTAAAAGGCACACTATGCGTATATGAGCTCCAATATTTGCTTATGCATAAATAAAGGCCCTTGGTTGATGCAGCTCACATAGGTGCGTTACCGAAAGCAACACCGATGACCATGAATGATCTAAGCTGTATCAGAGGTAGATGATTGGGTGTATATACAACAGGCTTGTGAGTGCACCGCACCCTGCGCGGGTGCAAGGGGGTTCTTATCGCAGGCGGCGCCTGCGTCTGAGCAAACAAGGCACAGTCACGCGACATCGTACCCATGGGCGGTATGGGACAGTTCGAGCCGTGCGCGATAGCGTGGAGTACGGATTAGCGTGACAGGGTGGGTGCCATAAACTTAACAGGCTGGCGGGGTGTAATGTGGAGGAATATCCTCGATTACCAGCGGAAGTGCCCCCACATACCAGAGCAGGGACTGGCGAATACACCCCACGTAAAGAGTGCGGGCATCAGGGACGAGCGGACCGCCCGCAACATTTCTCCCCACAGCAGCGCTCGCTACCGTTGAACTAGACAACGACGCGCGGCCTGAAACCTATAGGGACCTCGAGCCCCAGTGGCGGAGTGCGCCGTCGAGACATTGATGTTGGTGGTAACACGACTTGAGAGCGCCTCATCGTGGTGAGAAGGAGAGTAAACTGAAGGGGACATACTCTTTGTAGGGCCATGCACAGGGATTAAAGTATCAAGTGCGGCCCTTCTATTTACGCTGTTTAACCCATGCATGGACTCGCTTTTCAGATAACTTCCCAAGCATTGAGCTATGGCCATATAATACTTGCAGGGAGAAATTCAAGGAGGACGATTCCCCGCATTACCCGTCCCATACAAATACGGCAGAGTAACGCTACAACTTAACCGTACCCTCTATTCAAAAGATCTCAACCGATCCGATCTATTCGATGCAACAACAGTTTTACAACAGCTCCCGAAACATGTCACCAAGTGAGTTCCATTACTCCCGGTAACGCGCCAAAAAAAGCGCCTCGATTTCGCACTAGGACACAATCACCAGCAGGCATACTGACGGAATTCGTCCCGTATACGTCCCCTCCATACATCAAAGCAACCTTTACAGCGCGGAAACTGGGCGTCCAAGGTTGCTGTGACCACAAGAAAAAAAGGCGGCGGTTACGCATTTTTTCTTGAGCAGTCACTCCGAACCCAATGCGATGACCTCAAGGTCGTCAGTGTTTCCAGCAAAGACTGTCGCCACGTGCTTCGTATGGTATGCGGTCTCGTCGGTCACGTCCCAGTTGACGCGCTTGGTGCTTGCCCAGTTCCGGTTCCCGCTCTTGGTGGGGCTCGCACAGTTTGTCATCTCCGCCATGTTAGCGTTAGGCCTTACCCTTTTAATCCGTAAATGGCCCCGCGTGGGCGAAGCGTTTACCAGGGGCACCGTGCCCGATGGAAACGCCCGTGGCTCCGTCCTTGACTTTCGGATTTTCGCCAAAGTATCGCCGCTCGGCTTGTTCCAGTTCTCGGGAAAGTTTTTCAGCTTGACGGCGACGTCGCTCGTGCCGCTTGCCACCGTCTCGAGCATCAAGGCGCTTTCTCCCTTGCTTATAGTTGCGGGATACCGCATATTCTACGGGGTCCGGTACCTGTGGTCCATTTACATTTCGCTTATTCCCTTGATGGCCGGCGTTTTCATGATTGTGTTGCCCACCGCGGTCGACAGGCAACAGTCGCAGCAAATCAGCACCAACACCAATGTTTTCGACCCTAATCACGTTTTCGGGTTGGTATGCTGCATCATCAGCACCATCATTTTCGCAGCGCAAAACATCTACGGCCGCGAGCTCATGACGTGGGACGCGATCGATGTCCCCGCGCCAAAGCTGAAACCGTACATGTTGCACAAAAAGCCGACGTATTCGCTGCAGCAATACTTGCTGCATATGCGCCGGCGCAGCTCGCTAACGCTACCGTACTCGGTATCCGACTTGCTGTTGGACAAGTTTGCCCATGCGAATGCCGCGGCGCAAATTGCCGTGACCAAGAGGCGGCATCGCTGGCTAAAGCCCGTGTCCGAATGGATCGACCGGCTCGACCTTGACTCGCTTGCCAAGCCCGACAAAATCAGCATCATTCTCTACTGTTCCCTTCTCGGCGCACTCTTTCTGTTGGGAGGCGTGACCTTGCGGGAGCTTCCCAAACTCTTGGACCCGCACGAGAGAGCGCAGCGCAGCACGGTGAGCGGCGTGAGCGGGTTGGTATCGATTCTCAGCCTCTTGATACTTGATTCCGTGTCGCATTTCGCGCAGACCTTGCTCGCGTTCCACATGCTTGGGCTGATTCCCGCGCTTTCGTATTCGATCGCGTCAATGTTGAAGCGTATAGTGTTGATATTGATGAGCATTCTCATTACGTTCGGGGCTGCGCCGGTCGAGGCGCGAGATCCGAGCAAGTGGTGGGGGAAGATCTCGCTGCAGCAGATCCTCGGGCTTACGCTTATTTCCGTAGGCTTATACTATTACGATCGATGGAGCAAGAAGCTCACCACTTAGAATTCTGTGCAATAAGCGTGAAAGGTCGAGCTTGTTGAAGGCGGACCAGTCATGAGGATCTCAAGCTGAACGAGATTTCGCTGATACTAACTCTGAAATCAGACGCTTACAAATGTTTGGAAGGCTAGAATGCGCAGACACCATAGGCCCCGAGTGTTCGAGCATGGCAAAGCGTACGAGATCCCATTACAGTCACCCGATGAGCCTACCACGATTGAAGAAACCGAGCCGGAATCGCCGGCGCCCGTAATTCCCGTGACTACCCCAGCAAACGCTGGACTAGTTTACTATAGAATAGGTTGTAGAGAGCTACAGCCGTGAAATCGCTTTACAGAAAGCCAAGCTGCTGCCCTACAATAATACCTATGCAGTACAATAGAGGGGGAAAAAAAATTGGGGTGAGTGGATTCACGCCTTTTATACCTTTTTTCCCGCTCGCGGCCGGGTAACTTTCTCGGGCTCCATGGGATTTGATCAACAGGTGGCCATCTCATAGCGGATAATGCCTGCTAGAACGCTGCTGGGAGGCGACTCGAGCGGCGTGAGCTGACACACCCCCTGTAAGAGACCCTGCACTTTGGCCAACAACGGGTCAGAATCAGATGCCATTTCGGTAGACGACACGGCGCATAGATGGCCCTTGGCCTCAAAGGCGTGGGCGATTTCGCGCTGGTGATTGTCCATCAACAGATCGTTCAGCACAACCACAAGCTTCTTGTTCAACCGGAGCACATCCAAGATGGACCCGGTCCCGGCGTGAGAAACGACGAGATCGGCCCTTTCAATGTAGTCAGCAAGGTTGGTGTCAAAGGGAAAGGCGATGATCTTGATCCGGCCATTGTGCTCTTCGAAATCGCCATACGTGGTGAGCAGCAAGCCGAACTGCTTCGCCACGCCGTGCTCGGCCAATATCCGGTGGAAGATCTCCCGACTGACGTGGACACCGCTGCTGTTCCTTTCATTCCCATACTGTATGTAGAGGACAGACACCTGGAGGCCGATGAGGGACTGTAGGAAATACGGGCGCAATACGTGCTCGAGCAACGCGGTAAACGTCACTGTCGCGCCTGTAGTGACCAATACGGTTTTCATCCCGCACAGCTGGTGTAGTTGCCTAGTAAGTACCTGGGTCCGACCAATAGCTCGCTTCCTTCAACTATATACCGATACCGTACTACTAAAGATTAGATAATGTTGCTCTATTGCGATTTTGCCTCTATATGCGACTGACCCTGGCAGCACTAGCCCTCTATCCATGAAGAGTCTTCTCCCCATCTTCGCCTTGCTACTGGCCGCGGCGGCGTCCTCCAGCTTCAGCGTCCAAATACTCAATGCGCCCAACTCCACCGCGGACCCGCTAGTTTTAAACTACCAACCCCGAATCACCGCCAGTCTCGTGTCTCTAGACCCTGACAATCACGATTTCGTCGGTGTTTCGGCCAAAGTCGATCACTCCTACGCCTTCCGCTTCGACACTGTCGTCCCTGGCTCCTACGCGTTACTAGTGAACTCTCCGGACCTTGTTTTGTCGCACAACAGATGGCGCATCGTGGCCGACGCTGATTCACTGCAAATCATCGCGTTCCAGGACCCCTACGATCTCCCACTGTACAATAAGTCTTCGGCCATTATGGTGTCAGAGACCGCTCCTCTCCCCATCTACTGTTTGGATACGGTGAACCACCATGACCGCTCGTCGAATTCCTGGATCAAAATGATTATGAACTCTCCCTTGGGTGTCATCTTTAGGAGCACAACCTATACCGTCATGTTCGTCTCGTGCTGCATTATTATTCTGGTGCCCTACATTATGCCCTATATAGACCCCGAGTTCGCACAGCATTTCAAGGAAATGCAACAGGAGGCGCATCTCAAGGCCCTGCAGATGCAACAACAGGGCTCGTTGGGACGGCCCCAGGGGTCCCCACAAAGTGACTCCGTTCCAGTGCCCGCCAAACGAAATACGCCAGGTCCAAGGAGGAGGGCTTGAGAGAAGGTGTCCTGTACTGAACGTGGAATGACCTGTATAGGGGTAAAGACCTGCTTTTACGCCGCCAAAACCCGCATCTCCCACACTAATCTTGCTCCTCGATCTTGTACACTTTGCCCAGTGTATCTCCCGCTAATAGCACAAGCTTGGCCTTGACGAGATTCTCGTCGGTTTCCGTGGTGGCAGTCCTCACAAGCTCGAGTGCGCTGATCTCTCCGCTCATGTTCCGACCCAAATCGTAACTGATAAGCGTACGCAACTGAAACTTGCCGTCCTTGCACACCACTTCGTGCACCGATACCTTTTTGCCCCATGCAATCCCGAGAATTTCCGTCAGCCAATATACGTGGCCCTTGCCCTTGTCAGTAGTTGCAAAAGCTATCGCGCTAATCGCCTTGCCTCCAAGCTCGTGGCTCAACACAAGACTCCCATTGAGCGTCAACACATCTAGTGTTGCCTGGTCCCGTCCACCACTCCCAATAGCAATGTTCCCAGTGTCCTCAGATATAGCCAATTTTGTTTCCCCCTGGCAGTGTAGCCCTGTAGGTGTCTTGACAGTGCGCGAAAACTTGCATCGCGCCAAGTCCCACATTAGCACTTTCCCGCGTACGTCTGCGCTCACCGCAACCTTGTAGCTCTTGCTGGCCCGAATGGAGCATATCGAATGGTAGTGGCCCCGCAACACCTTTTGGTGCTGTGCTCCCTCCTGGGACACTAGCCACGCCTGGATCAAGCCATCCTCACTGGCGCTTAGGAACTTTTGGTTGCCCGCAGTGATGATCGCGGTGATATTGGTCGCATGCGCATTCAACACTAGCTGCTGGTTGAATTTGAGCAGATTGCTGACTCGGGCTGGCTTGCTGACAACCATACCGACATCGCGACAAATGCCAGCAGGGAATCCCTTGTATCCATCGAGACTGGCGTCAAAATCAATCGTCTCCACGGAAAACTGGGACCTGGTCTCGAAAACAGTCTGCGGAACGCTCCGAATACTGGGCATCCGCATATACTGCGACGGGGAATTCAACACGGCTTTGGCCGGATGCGGCTTGAAGAAAATCTGCATCGGCGTTTGACCAAAGTTGTTAATCTGCCCAATCACTGCGCGCTTCTCGGTCGCATCCTCAATATGGTCAAGGTCAATCGCGCCGCTATACGACAAGTGGTGGAAGACATTGAGAGCCTCGACGGCGGCAGGACCGTTCTGCTTGTGCCCAAACACCAAGTCGATCCACAAGTGCAAGTTGGCCGAAACGTGCGGGCTCTCGAGCACTTCTCGTTTCTTGGCTACAAACACCATGGGATCGCCGTGCGCCCACTCCGGTAGCTGGACGTGATTAGGTACCTGTCCATTCTGTAAGCTCCCAAACTCAAACTTGCTTTGGTTTTCCAAAAACTCGGGTAGGTAGAAAAACTCTGGGATCAACTCGCGCACGTCAGTGGTATTGTCTCGCGAAGCGGACAACCACGCCTTGTGTATCGAATTGAATAGCCGTTCCGGTAAATCGAATTTCCCGCCCTGGAGCACCAAGTACGATTGGACATAGGGTTTGAGGCGCACCAAAAAAGACGTAACAATCATGGCTGATGAGTAGTGCGTTCCATAGTGGAAGGGCGGGGCATCGTCGTCATCTAGACTGGCAAGCGCCTCATATCGGCTGGCAAATTGGTGTGCCCTCGGCTCTGACTGTGCTCCCATGGGCTTGGACAAGTCTCGATACACCTTTGGGTTCGACAAGTCCAATACGGGGCTCGCATAGTCCGCAATCACCCATGGGAAAACTGGATACTGCGTCAAATCATTAAAAGTTCTCCCCGCCAAGGTATTGATCGTCATCAAGTAGTGAAAGTTGGAAATCTCGCCTTTGGTCCACATATTGGTAGCAGTGCTCAATAGCCGACTATTTGAAGAGCTCAAGGGCAGCGGCATGAGCACTGATGTCAACTTTGAGGTCATGGAGGGCGCGTTTTCGAGTTGCGGAGAGGAAAATTGTAGCGCCTGGAGCAAATCAGTCTCGTATCCATGATTTGCTACGCTGCGGTGGCACTTTGTGTAAATCACGTCTCTTTCCTTACAGGAAGCACAGGTGACAAGGAAACTTGATCCATCCTTGAAGAAAAACTCAATAGCCACATCTCGAAGCAAAAAGTGGCGCTTAGATATCCCACCCAAGAGATCCAAGCTCCATGATTTGGCCTGGTGTGATTGCGACTTCTCCTTGATGAACAGCTGCGACTGGCTGCTTATAAGCCTCAGAATAGGATCGCGAATTTCCAAGGGCGCATCGGCAAAGTGCATTACCCTCCCATCGCGGCAGCACACATAATTCTCCAACAAATAGAGGTGGTTCTTGCCCAATATCAATAGACTCTCGGTGGGAACAAGACCAATGATTTGACTGGCGTTCCAATGCGCCACAATCTTATCTCCAGGACAAATGCTTCCCAATACTTTGCGATTTTTGCACACAAGAGCGTCAACCAACGCCCCCGCAAGATGGGGATCCTGCAGGTCGATAGTGTCAGTCTCCAAGCTGAGCGACGACTCAGGTTCTATGAGAATGTAGCTCGACTCGGAAATATCCAATGCGCTAAAGTCGATATTGTCGGCGTCTTTGACGGGTATTTCGACACTGTATGCAAGCTTCTCGGAGCCTGCTAGCAGATCTTCGGCAACCAATCTTTTTCGCATCCGGTCTTTATTCTCAATAGAGTCTAGAGTCAAGGCCGCGGCTTTCTGCGGCCGCCATAACCACGACAATTCACTCTTTAACTGATGATACTTCTCCGCATGCTGGGCAACAACGTCACTGTAATCTTGTCGAGACCGGTGAAATCGGCTCTGTTCGATCCCCATCCACAGTGTCATTAACTGGTCAATCTCGCGCTCAAAAATAGCAATGTGAGAGTCGTTTTTCATCGCCATCGTCCCCCCAGTATGAAGCGCAAGCCGTATCATCTCAGTAACGTGCCTAAAAGGCTGATCTTCGTAGGTTAGGCTCAAGACCTTGGCGTGATGAGTTACTGAATTCGTGAGCTCAAAATTTCTCTTCAAGTGAGCGGTGGCTTCCTGATCGTTCGTAGCTACTAGCGTCGTCAAGAATTGGTGAATCTCATGGACGTGTGGCGACGCGCCCGCCGGCATGCTCTTGAATTTGTCTTGATTCATCAAAAAAATGGTGCGCAAAAGACTAAATGCATGCTCTCGTGTCAGCACATCTCCTTCGCTCAGACGTAATATCATATCAAGCAATAAGACTATGAATTGATCGAGGGCGTTTTCATTGAGCACGTTGTTACCAAAACACGCCATTTGGCGGTAGAGTAAGATCTTCAAAAGTGAGCAGACGCTAGCGCTGCTTTCCAGCGACTTGAGAGCTGCAGAGATGATTAAATCGCCCATAAAAGACTTGAGTTTGGAGATCTTGTGCGCATTTTTGCCGACCTCGACGATTGATAGGTTTGCGTTGATAAAACTTCGCAAAGAGCTCAGAGATATGAAGAAGCCACGGTTGGCAAATTCTTCCACGTATCGCAACGACAAGCTGATGACCAGATCAATAAACTTGCCCTGTTGGAAAACGAAATTCGATTGGTCCAAAAATTGATTGACATGGTCAAATATCCGAGGGTATATCGTGTCGAAAGCCAACATTTTATTTAGATCACTCAACCCCATGACCAGTAATTCCAATTCATGACTTGATAATCTGCTGAGGAAGATTTTCAATAAAACCAGAGTCAATCTCTCAAAAGAAGACCTAAAATCATCCTTCTCATTCCAGGTAAGAGATATTTTGAGTAGAGCCAATAGCTCATGTACACCATCCAAAAACATTACGCTTTGGAAGAACTTTTGCAACTGGTCGTTTGCATCAAAGCCGGACTCGATAAAATCGGTATACAGGTCGATGCAACATAGCACGTTGCGCAATAGTATCAGATCACCTGCGAATTCCTGGCTCTGATTTGGAGAAGATCGGCTCGACATGAGCTTTCCTGTTTTTGCGCAAAAGGCATACATGGCGCTCAAAGCGAGATGGTTAAACACCATCAAAAATTCAGGCAATACCAACTTGTGAAGTCTAGTGCGACGCTTGACGAAGCTTGCCGGACTTTCAAGGTCCGATTTGTTCCATCCGATTATATCCCACGCATCCAGATCAAAAGCGGCGACACAAAGGGCCAACAGTAGCTGAGGACAGCTCCATTTGCCTTGTACGCTGTTCATCAATATCCCGAGCCCATTATTTG
The DNA here is from genome assembly GCA_030580355.1 of Debaryomycetaceae sp. yHKB357. Lineage (NCBI taxonomy): Eukaryota > Fungi > Ascomycota > Pichiomycetes > Serinales > Debaryomycetaceae > Debaryomycetaceae sp. yHKB357. Next base: position 36,278 of record JAKTSS010000008.1, on the reverse strand, counting down.
AGAAGAGGAACCTGTGAGTCGCTTGTGGACCCAGCTGTATAAACAACTTGCCGAGGATGCGAATTGCAGTGACCGGCACTTCATCGCATCGCGCAAGCCTGAACAAGGACATGACCCAATGTGGAGAGATTGAGCGACAGAACTTTTTCGTCCCTTTAAGATTAGTTTTCGTGGAACTCCACTCTAAAATGAGTGCGCGCAAAGCCATTTCGCCACCAGTGCTTGAGACTTGCAGCTTGTTTAGTGCATATATTATAAATCGGGCAATCGATTTTATTGCAGCGACGGTGGGATCAATCGCCAACAATGCTCTCATCAAAGATAGTAGTAGAGTTTTGCTAAGATCATCTAGAGGCTTTTCGACTAGCTTGGGGTGTTTCAAAAACACGAGTAATCGATCAAGGGTTTGGAGGCGACGTAGCACCAGAACATTGAGCTGCCGATGCTTGGAAGTGTTAAGTAAAATTAATAAGTTCTTGAGTAAGCTTGGTAATGCGCTTGCATCAAAGAATGCGTGAAAATCCAACAAAATGTCTCGGTAAATATCAGGGCAAAAAATAACTGATTCTTCTGGGAAGTCATAGTCGAACCCACTGTGAATGAAGATTTTGGTTGTGATAGCTTCAAACAAGGCGCGGCCTTCTTGCTTATCGATATTGATCTTCTTGAGCAAAACACCAAGGATTCCATAACCGTTAGTGGAGCTAAACTCTCGCCGTATCTGGAAGTTTTCTTCAAGCAATTTGATCAAGAGCGAGACTAGAGATTTGAAGCATTTTGACGAACAATCCACATCTAATGAGTGCTCGATTTGCTCGACAAGGAAATAAGCACCACCCAATGAAAAAAGCATGTCTTGCAAGAATGTGGGGTGTAAAACACGTAGTGATAAAGAGCTATCAGCTGTGTCATGCTCGTGTCTTTTCGAAATTGAAGAAACAAAGCTATTGAGCGCAAACAATATGCTGTCTTTACTGATGTCTTCAAGTCCATCAAAGACCTGCCGCAAGCCAAGATATTCTTTATCTGGTTGACCAGACTCCACAATACCGTTCGACTTGGTTCCGTATTGCGAAGCTCTACGTCGATGTCGTTTTTCTGAGTCGTTCAGCAAAGCCTGGATTTGGATGCCCAATTCGGTGAAGTTTTTAGGGCTGAGTTGACTGACGAGAGCCCTTGTACCGTCAGGTGTGAAGTTGATACCCGCACTATCAAAGCAGGGTCCAAGCGCGTACAAAAGACAAATCCATTGAGCAGAAACACATATGCTGAAAATTATCAAGCTCTGGACGACGAGCTCACATGCTGGATTGAGGATAGCATTTCCAATGTAGAGCTTGTCATGTTTTGGTAGACATTCTGAAAGCTCTGGACAAGGGCATAGTCCGCATTGCTTGCCGTCAATGTACCACGATAAAGTATCATCTGCATCAAAAGTCAAAAACAAATGTGTGAAGCCATGACTGCACGCTCCGGCGCCGAGCTCAGAAACACCAAGCTTAGATTGATGCACAAGATCCCCCTTCAGTAAGTTTATCCGTCGTATTATACCTGCATTTTTGTGAACGATATTCGCATTCAAATGCCAGTCGGGGCTCAAGACTATCTCAAGGCGCATGTCGCCGCCGCACGTCTCCTTCGAGCTTGCCATGGCAAAAACAGTGACATCGCTGGAGAGTTTGGTGGGGTGTGCTTTGAACCATAAACATATTGATCTTTGGTTATTTTCCTCATATATTTCCACGGGGAAGCTCGTGCTTCGATTGAAAAGCAGCGGTCGAGAGCAAAAGCAAGATTTGGACATGACAGTATTCAATAATTGAACGGTCAAGTGTCTGGCTTTTGCTCTTCTTGTTGAAAATGCATGAAGAATCAATTTTTGAAACGAATCACGGTCAACGCCTGTTTCGAAAAATTCTGATAATAATCGAATGTACTGCAGAGCAAGCGCCGGTTTAGAGTCAGGAGTGTAAGGCTCTGACAGGATCTGATTGATTTCCTGCGACAAAAACTCCATTAGTATAACATCCAAGCCATGACACTGTAGCCTCAAGTTGGCAGAGTGACTAATCATATGCAAAAGGATCTCCAACACCAAGTACTTGAAATTGAAATACCACTCATCTTCAAGCAAGACTAGGCTTTGCAAAAACGGTGCTATCTCAGAGGCCACAACCAAAGTATCCCAATGAGTACCAGGGAGATTCAAAAAAACATCGTTTTCGACGACAGCCGACACGGATTCGTGCGTTTGAATACGATCAATAAGGACAACCTTCCAGTTCAAGAGCAAGTCTTTATCGATGATTTGGTGTATGCATACGGAGTGACACAAGCGTTCGACCAAGCACGCGTCTGGATGCTGCTTTTCGTTGCCTTCAAGCATCGGTCCAGCCACTCAGATGTGTTCCAATAGAATACCAAAACACTTTTCACACCTGGCCTAGTATTCCAGTGCAGTGGTATTATGAAATATTATTTTCGTGCTCTTTTAGGAATACATTGATATTCTTAGTCGGTGGTATTATGGAATACATTGATATTTTTACTTCATGGTGTAATACAATATTTTGATAAAGCCAGTCCGGTCACAATCCGAATGCCTCCTGGCTGCATGTTCCCCTAGGCTCGTCATCCGTCTCGTCTAGAATCGGATCTCCTATCGGCGATGACGCTATATCCAGCTTTCCATTGCTGCGAATATTTACAAATGTGCTCGAATCTGCTTGCTTCGAGATGATTCGCTGTTTTCGGGTGTTGTCGCTTTCATAGTCCACATCTTGATCAGATTCCAAATTGAATAATGCTGCCTTAAGGGATTCTGCAGAATCCAGAACTTGATCAAATTGTCTCAGCTTCTTGGAATTTGTGCTATTCTCGTCACTCATTTCGTCTTCTTCGTTTTCCTCCTCAGTAGTACCGTTCCCAATCAAATCTTGTCGATATTCGGAGATCATATTTGTAAGGTGTTCAATACGGCTTTTTTCGCGTTGAAGCGTTTCGGCATACTGCGCCCGGCCTTGCTGCAATAACTGCTGTAGTTTGGCGCCTCCAAGCGAGCACTCATCCGCACAGGGGTTCGGTCGCTTGCGATAGAATAACAAGTACGCAGAGCTCTTTATGCAATCACGTGGGTCCGGAATTAGGGTCGCCCGACTATCGTCGAAGTAATACCAGTTCCCATCGCGAAAGTTTTTCACTGACGCAGTATAGTGTCCGCCGCCAAGGCCTCCATAATGGTTATCGACTGCGAACAAGTCGTAAATATACTCCTTATCATTGGTACAATGTTGAGAAAGATAAGGGCCCATGTCTAAATCTGTAATGGGAAAGTCCACCAAGGCGTCAATCTTGTCGCTAAAGGATCTAGCGCTGTGGAACCGCTTCAAATGAATTGTCAAAATATCGCCCACTTGTCGAACTTGTAACGTCTTGGTAGCTTGTTTGTGATCTTTGCACCGAGGGCAGTACCAGAGATCTTGCGCTCCTAAAACTTCTGGCGTATTGAACGACTTCAAGCATTCGTGGAGCGAGATCTTTTGGCCTCGCTTCCGCTTAAGAAAAGCCTTCTTATGCTCCAATTTGGGATTCGGCAACAACGGGGGTTGCAACCACGTTGAGATGGTTGACTCGCCAAAATACTTTGCAAATTCAGCCTTTTCCCAGTGGCAAAGTAATATTGATTGGGTCGTGAGCGGCATGCTCATTTCACCATTGCTACACGAAGCTGGTTTAGCCAGCAACTCAAGATCCAGATTATGAGCTTGCGGGTCGGCCAAAGTCAAGGGTAGCGGCGATGCTGCCGGCGAAGTGGCTGAGCGCATCATCTTATCGGAAAACAGATCCAGCTCGACTCCTTCTTCATCATCCAGCAGAATAACTTGAGGAGAGGATAACTGCTCAATTCGCATAACCTGTGGCCCAATCGGTTTTGGCATTTCAGCGGTCAAATGCGAGCTTTGCTCTGGTGTTATCGTGATGTCCGTCGCATTCTCGTTTTCGTTCTCAAAAAGAGGTTCGAAATTTTGAAGATTAAGTGGGCTTAGAGGCGCCGCTACCACACCGCCTCCCGCCGCGTTCTGGTTGCGGGAGACCCGCACCGTAAATTGCAAGTCCGAGGCATCAAGATCCATTGGCTCTTCTCTCACCGTACGCTGCTTTTCTCCTGGGAATTTGTTTTCTTCCTCAGGGTCCCTCTCGTCAAGTTTAATATCCGTCATCTGCTTGGCGTTGCTAAGCGTGTTATTCAGGCATGCACTTTTTTTCATCGATTGGCTCAACTCTGCCATTTTTGCACAAACAACATTTGCGTCCTCCACATCAGACTTGCTCAACACAGTAAAAAGAGGTATTCCAAAACACAGTGACTGGGAATCGTCACCATACAGATTGAACACTGGCACTACTATGTGCGACTCGGGATCGTGAGGGATATCGTACACCAAAACGATATCATCTTTGTGGATGAGGTCGCCAATGGGAATAAATTTTGAAGTCCCCGTGTCAGATTGATAATCACGAAACAAGCTCTTTTCATACCACTCGTATAAAAATAGGTGGCTTCTTTCTGTTTGCAAAAACTGCGCCAAGTATGCTACCAAGTCATCAAAATTTGATGTCTTGCTAAGCTCCACCTCGACACGAAAGAACAGTGGTTCTGGTAAGCCTTTGATGATGGTGAAGGTATGGTACCACTCTTTGTTTATTGGCAACAGTAGTGTCATGTCGGTGAAAGGGTCAAACGTCACTGATGTCTTTTCGCAAGTGGGACACACCAAGGTCAGCTGATACATGCCGGTAAACAAATCCAGCACCACGGAGTCATTACGCATCTTATGCTGCTCCCAGCATATATCTGCTAGCCTTTTCAACACTTGCGGGTCGTTGGGGTCTTCATGGTCAGCCAACTCGGGTTTCTGACAGTATGGTTTCTGATGTATCCTATTCAAGTCCTCGTTAATTGCGTCGAGAAGCCAACTCAAAAACTCCTGCGAGTCTTGTTGCATATAACCAGAGAACATTGAGGAATAGCGGCCAATGACTGATTTGAAATCACGGGGTGACACCGATGAGACTGATGGTCTAGACTCAAACGCCTGCTTGAGCAAATTTCCAAACGAATTAGCCACATTCCCGTGATGTCCAAGAGGATTGTTGAAATTGAGTTCTTGCTGGTAAACATTGTAAAAGAAGTAGTCATTGATTTCGGGCACATGAAGCAAGCACTGTAATGCGGAATTCATATAGCAGGTGTTTCCCAAATTACTCAAGCCCAAGTGTCCTGATTGCACCATGCTTTCTTCGAGATTGTAGCGGCTAGGATTCAAGTTTTCAAGAAAGGTATCGACTGTGAACTGCCTAGCAACCAGGTCCAAGTTGTCGATAACGAGATGGTACTTTTTGGCGGAGCCTCCTATTCCGTGAAGTGATATAGGCTCATCCATCATACTGCGTAGCACAGGCCTCTTTTCTTCAATGTCGAACACAAACTGCTGGGGCGGGATTGATCGAGACAAGGAATCGATCGCGGGATCATTGATAAGCCAGAGTCTAAACGCATTCCCCTGCTTGCTCTTTTTAGAATTTATGGCTTTGGCTGCAAGATCTTGCAAATCCGCGAAGGTTCGGGTGCACGAGAGCGTTATCTTCGCAGGAGCCTCATCGGTGTGTAGGTTTTGGTACCTACTGTTGGAGTGTCGCGTATATCCATGTACGATATGAGACTTGCGCGTGTTGCCTACTGCGTGAACAAAAAACACGGGTGGGAATCTTTCAATTTCCTTCTTGCTGGTGTCCAGATTAGACACGAGACACCTCACCACTGGAGGGCCATTCACTCCAAACCATTCCACCAAATTTTCGTAGACCTGAGGCGGGATATTGTAGGTGGACACTGGCTCCTGGTGCGCGGGGAAGAGTTCACCGTGCTCGTTGACAATAGCGCGACAGTCCATAGGGCCCAAGCATCTCACGAGCTCTTCCCATGACGCCACCGGTGAAGTAAGGAAACACTTCAAGTAGTCCGCAGAAATGACGTACCATTCTTCGCCGATTTTACCGCGACAAGTCTCAAGGTAACTCAGGATGAGCTTGCGATGCTCCTCCAACACATCCTGAGATGACACGTCCGAGGTTGAGGAAGAATCTGACTCCATAAAGGTACAAAGAGAGAAGAATTGGACAGTGGCAGCTTATTCACTTAGCAAGTCTCTGAAAAAGCCCGTGTTTGGTGACGAAACGCGTCCTCCAGTGAACCTAGTTGAAAAGACGCGTCGCACAGATATCCCGAAGTCAAAATCGTATCGAACACCGGAATTTATTGTCGAAATGCCGATAGTATGCAGGGGTATAAAATACTACGCATTTTCGGAATATTTTTAGTCTCTTACAATTCGAAATATGTTACACTTTACCTTTTGGTTTCGATCAAGTGTAGTACCTATATCTTGGCTGTCAACCTGACACCCACCAATGACCATCTCGCAGAGATCCAAAAAACACATCCAATCACTGAAATGCACCCAACAATAAATACCGAAATATCAGACTCAAAAATCCCTTCGTAGCCTGTCACCACCGTAGCATATACGGGAATCCCAATCAGACAACCAATACCCATCCAGAAATTGAGAAACCCGTACTTCAGTCCAATCTGCTTTGCTGGCGTTAATTGTGACAAACACACAGGCACCAAGCTAAAGGTGGAGCCCAGGCAAAATCCAGCTATTGCCGCATATGCGAATAGAACTTTGCGGCTCGTGCCGAACCCTAGCCAAAGCACAAATGTCGCTACACAGTTAACCAACTGCACCAATAAGGTCACGTTGTAGCAACCGATTTCATCCGCGACTAAACCGCAAACGAGCTTCCCGCAAATCTCTGCAGCACTCCACAAGGTGAGTGTCAGAAAGCTTGCCTGCTGGGTTAAGCCGGTTGCGTAAGCATATAATCCAAAGTACGTCATCGCAAGTATGAGCGACAAGTGCGAGAAAAAGCCCCCTAGTATGACAAATATGTAAGGAATGCTTCTCAACTTGTGTGGTGATAGGGTATTGAAAACAGCTTTGATATTTTGGTATCCGAAAATACACCCACGCCCTTCAATGTCGCGCGATACGCGGGCTCGCACACAACAGGTCAGCAATGACATGAGCGCTACACACACAAAAGCAAATGTGCACATGGACCAATCGTAGCCGTATGAGTCGTACAAGCCTCGCAACATAAAGGGGAACAAAAGTCCACCGAGGGACCCACCGGCAGTGGCAATCCCCATAGCTAAGGCCCGCCGCCGCTTGAACCAATGACTGACTGATACGATCAATGGAGTCATTGCCAATCCGTTACCGAAGCCCACTGCCACATATCCTAGCGCAAAGTGCCATACCTTTTTGCTGGCAGCAAGGCCAATGAGCCCAAAAAAAATCAACACCGCCGAGACAATCAAGACCGCCGTGGGACCGTAAACATCGAACACGCATCCCACCAATATTGCAAGAGTGTAGGTGATGGAAATGTATATGGCGCAGATGTATGACATAGCAAATGGTCTTATAACCGTGTCTTCGCGGCCTGCGAGAAAAACCATTACCGGACCCATCGTACAGATGATGCCCAAGTTGACTATCAATCCTAGGAACGAACCGATTAGTGACGTATAGGCACGCAAACCTCTTTCTGGATACTCATCATCGCTATCAGAATCTTGGTATTGGGTCTCGGAGAACTTGTCTTCATCCAACACCTCTTCGACATCAATTAGTTGGTCAGTGTTTCTTGAATGGTGTGGTACTAAGGCTCGCGCCTCATCGGGCTCTGTGTTCATTTCAGTTGCTCTATCCATCGGATCTTCAAATATGCAATCAGCAATCAGTGGATATGACATCCACGCCTCGTTCAGAAAACTTGCGTTTAATTATTCCGGGCGGCTCCGTACATGAGAGCTGCCAAACATTACAGAGGTATCGAGTGAGGGAGCGTGTGCACCTAATTCAGGATGGATAGATCCCACTTGAGGTGAATCTTCATGCTACTTGCTCAGATATTCTTGCCATGTTTGAGCATATCACGCAGTTTATGAAGGAAACGCTCCCGATAACGGGACCGCCTCGCTTGGCGTGTACAGTCATCGGGGGTGCATTCGATATGCAGGATTTGCAGCCACTTTTGCCGCCACTTTGAGACTCCTTTTCCTACTAAATGATCATCGCTTAACATCCCCGACTAGCTTAGTCACGGGTGAATGCAGCAGCTAACAAGTTCAACTTCACATAAGCTTCAGAAAATCCATTTCTGTAACGATCCAACGGTCCATGTAAAATGCTCCATGAACGCTGTCGTAACGGTCTAGCTTATTGTCTCTTCATGGAACTTAATAAATTCGGGGCATGATCTGTATCTTAGTCTCCGGGAAAATATTTACACAGTTGCCAATTTTCACTCTGTGAATCATATTACAGACATCGGTTTCCTGTGGTGAGCATTAATGTGACGTAATAGATAAGGTGCACGCCGTTTTTTGCCGCACTCAATACGAAAGCCATGTTTAAAGTATACTATCGAGTGTTGACGATATCAAACCAAAAGATTCCCTAAAAAATTGAGTTTTCAATTGGTTTTAGTTGGACATTCATGTAATTTGAGCCAGGAAGATCTTGTTGGGTCCAGTGCTAAAAAGCTCGCTCACTTTCAAATTCTAATATTCACCTTAAGACCGGCCAAAACACATCGTGCAGCGACCCAGAATATAATTCCCGATGCAGCACAAGTCCCCACAAAGATAACTGATATTGAACAATCAATAATGCCTCCAACGTCGACTGCCACCAAAGTGAATGCTGAAATCACAAACAAGAATGCGATTCCCGTCCAAAAATTGAGGAAACCGTACCTCGAGCCGAGTTCTTCAACGGGAGAGACTTTGGCCACACACACCTGGATAAGACTGGAAATGGAGCCCAGACAGAACCCCGCTATAATTGCATACACCACCAACATGGTGTGGCTTTCGCTTATTCCTAACAAAACTGTCGCCACAAAATACACGAGTTGCACCACTAGTATCACATTAAAGCAGCCAATCTTATCCGCAGCGTACCCTGACATTATTTTCCCGCCAATTCCCGCAGCGTTCCACAACACAAGCGAGAATAATGCAAAGTCAGTCGACTTGTTTAGAGAGATAACATAGAGCCCAAAGTACGTCATGGCGAGGGTGACTGACAAATTTGAAAATACGCCTCCAAATATAACCAAAATGTAAGGCGTGCTTCGCAATTTACGAGGGGAAAGTGTGCGAAACACCGCTTTGATTCTGCTCCAGCCGAGTGCATGTCCTGGTCTGATAACATCGCGCGGCATGCCGACCCTCACGCAGCACGTCAGTACTGACATGATTGCGACACAGATGAAAGCAAAGATGCACACTGTCCAGTCGTGCCCGTACAACTTAATCAAGGCTAGTAAAATGAACTGGAACGCGATTCCGGCCACAGAACCGCCCGCAGTGGCAATTCCCATTGCACGAGCCCGTCGCCGCTTGAACCAATAGGTTATGGTTGCGATCAATGGGGTCATGGCCAAGCTGTTCCCACAACTCACGACCACAAACGAAGGAAGCAAGAGGATTATATTATCGCTGGCCGCAGCACCAATAAGACCAACGAAGCTTAGTACCGCTGCGACTATCAAGATCACTGTGGGACCATACATATCAAATAGAGGACCCCCGATAATGGCAAACATGTAGGTTATGCACAAGTAAAACGCGAAGGCAAGGGACATTGAGTATGGTTGCCAACTAGAATTAGTATTATTAGACAAATAAACCAACACTGATCCCATTGTATTCGTAATGCTAAAGTTGATCGCCAAACCTAGGAAAGACCCCATGAGTGCCACGTACGCGCCGGTCCCACCGTCCGGATAAGAGCAGTCATCCGCGTCACTCTCTTCTAACATTGTTGTCTTCTCCCTGTCTAATACAAGCTCCCCATCTGCCAAAGAAGCTTGGCTCCGCGTCTGTGATAGTCTGGAGTCTGCGCTCATTATGCTACCCCGTGCGATCCAAGTGCGTCTATTGAAAGAGTCGGCCTATAAGCTACGACTTGCGTCACAAGCATCAGATGATGGTCCAGGTGGTCTTATGCACGGGAAGACTCAACAAAAAGTCTGCAGAGATATTAATAGCACGAGTGTGATGCGCATGTGTTTGTGATACTTGGCTCGCCTCGCTTGGCATTTGGTGGGACACAAATGGTGTACTTGAGCTGCGCCATGGTTTCGTAGATTGGAAGGTTTTTTTCACCGTCATTTGAAGATTAAGATGCCGAAATACGAACCCTTCAGGGCATCAGATGATGGCAACGCATCGCAGACTGTTTTCAACACTTTCAAGTCATGATTAATTCATCGCTATATTGAGGGATTGAATAAATTTATTTATTGGCGATTATCTTATCGTATGAACGATGAGCGTTTTATTGTGTGTTTATATCGTATTATTGAATTGTATTCTGCACTTTACATCCGGAAATGCTCTCAAGAACTTCCTTGAATGTCCTATTATGGTCAAGAATTGCGTACTTTGGCCGGGCGTACTCTAGCTGAATTTACACGCCTAAGTTTTCGGGGCATGACAATGAATGGGGATTGTACAAGTCTTTCTGCACGCTATGCGCTAAACTTTGCCAGCAGCTGTCGAGCTTTCAAGCCATGTTCACAGATACGGATTCACTAAAACCTATTCAAAGCTACGACATTATGTACTTCCAAAAAGCCCAACTCCTAAACGCTTGTCTTCGCAGGCGTATCGACTACTACAGGTGCTTCAGGCGCACTGCTTTCGTGGCGGTCAACGCTAATTAGTAACCCGCTCTCCTCCACCGAATCAGGAAAATCCTCTTCAAACAAGGCGTCAGGGGCATTGCATTCTTTGTCGCTGCAGCCTCCTTTCACCCGAATGCCACCCGCAGGACCGGGGATGTCCACCTCAGGGACACTGGTTTCTTCCTTGCTAGATTTCTTTTCGAAGCCACTGTCGTCAGTGGCATCAGGAGGGCCCTTTTCGTATTCTGCTCCGACCCAGACTTGGGAGATATTTTGGGGGTTTGAGCTTGGGATGCTAACATTGCTGTCTCGAGCCACCTCAGTGGGAAGAGCAACTGCCATGGTGGCCGAGATAAGGAACTGCGAAATAGCGAGGATGATCCGAGCGGACAACATGAAGACTAACTGGGTGTGTTTGGTTTGTTGAAGAATTATAGAATTGAAGGGTATTACTGCTTCCTTTTATACCCAAGCCTGAGTATCCCGATATGAGGCTTCCTTCATGAGTTCGTTCATAAATGCGCTTCGTCTCCATTGACTATTTGAAGAATATTAGACGTTTTTCCTTTGGATCTTAAGGATGCGCTTGTCGCCTGCACCTTTGCACACGCCTAATTATCTAGTGGGACCCTATTTCATATACGCAACACCCTTCAGAAATCAGGTGTGTGTCTAGGCAGCAAATTAATCTAATGTCCTTAGATCTTTTCTTGGATCCGAATTCCGCGTGATTCGATCAGTGGAAGTAAAACTTGGTGAGAAGGAAAACTCGTATGATTGCCACGAACCTTTTGGGTGCAAAAAGTCTGGGCCAGCCGCGAGGTTGGTGAGAGCGTATAATTTCCAAGAAAGCTATATTCGAGCGAATTCCCATTGATTCTACTACCATCTCACTGAGTCTCTTTTGTTCAAATAATACCCCAATGGCAATAGATCCTTATTGATCTATCAAAGCATATGCAAAACTGTGTATCACCACATGATGTTACGGTATCTTGAGAGCCCTCTTAAATAGGAGGTTAACCCTTACCGCAATACAAATGTCGATGCGCTCTTTACAGAGTAATTGACTGCAGTATCCTTCGCATCGGCATGCGCTTTCTTGATCATTCTCAAATTGTTTAAATAAAGGAGTCTAATAGATTGAAGTTGAGTAACAGGGTCAGCAAATTTCCAGTTGTCATCGAGCTGAAACAAAAGTTTAATTATATGAAATGAATGACAAAATTGAAAACGGGATTGTCGTCAGGGAGCTGTGTCTTCGGAAATCGCTACTTTAATAAACATCTCAAACAAGTGTAATACCGCTACGTTTCTCACTCCAGTTATATAGAAGAGAGCATAATGTCAATAAACGCCGATTATGGACGTGATTCGCACTTTCAGATTAAAAAGTAGGAGCTGCTAGAACTTGCCATACAAAGATCCTTACCGCAATACAGAGCAATACTCATAAGCTGATGAGAGTCGTAACTTTTTCATTTTCTTTAGAAATGCGTGTGCAACATGAGGTCAAACGACTTTCAGGCTGAGATTCTATCAAAGTGATAAAAACAGCAAAGAGTAGCAAGAAATTGATCCAGCACATTCAACGACCACATCAATACAGGTAAATGCTGAATAGAACATACAAGAAAGGTACAGATTACACCACTCCAGTGACATTACTGAATATAGCAATACCTATCGCATTAAGATAGGTAGCAGTTCCCAAGCAAGTCAATTCTGCATCTATATCCTCGCGGTGAAATCAATCCCGACCAATGAGAAACGCGCGAGAATCCAAAATAACAACCCTGTGAGTCCAAGACATCCCACGTATACCACTGAGCCTCCACAATGTAGATTATTTTCGCACCGTGGAATTACCACGACAAAAACGGTGACCAGTATCAGACATCCCACGGCCGTCCAGAAGTTTAGGAACCCGTAGCGCAGCCCCATTTCCCCTGGTGGCGATATCTGCGCCAAGCACACTACGATCAAGCTGGATATCGAGCCCACGAGAAATCCGGCTATGACTGCATACGCGACCAAGTTTTTGTGATCCTCGCCAAACTCTAGCCAAAGCACAAAGGTCGCGATACAGTACAGTAGCTGTAGCACCAAGTTCACGTTGAAGCAGCCGATCTTATCCGCAGCGAATCCCGCGAGGATCTTGCCCCCTATTCCCGCGACACTCCACGATCTGAGTATTCCGTAGGACTCTTTAAATGACATGTCATGGTAGTAGGAATACTCTCCAAAGTACGTCATTGCGAGGATGAGCGACAAGTTGCTAAAGACCCCGCCCAACACGACGAAAATGTAGGGTGTACTCCTCAAGTTGCGAGGGGACAAGGGACGGAACACGAATCTTAGATTTTCAACAGAGAATTTCTCACCCCATCCTTTGGGTGCATCTACACTGCGAGCAGTGCGGGAGCGTAAGCAACAGGTCAGTAACGACATGATTGCTGCGTTAAGAAAGGCAAAAATGCACATTGTCCAGTTCAAGCCGTACGAGCCGTCCAAACCGGGCAACAAGAACAGGAAACAGATCCCGCCGATAGATCCGCCAGCGGTCGCAATACCCATGGCGCGAGCTCGTCGTCTCTTGAACCAATGCGTGATGGACGCGATCAAGGGGGTCACGGCCAAACTATTGCCCAATCCTATAAGCACTAGCGCGGGCATGAGCAGACGCATCCCGTTGTTGAATGCATTGGCGGTGGATGCCATCCCCACAAAGATAAATACCGATGCCCAGATCATGATGACCGTGGGGCCGTATGCATCGAAAAGAGGACCCGTAAAGACTGCTACAACGTAGTTGGCGGTAATGTACATGGCGAAAGCCCTCCACGTTTCATGCACCGGGGTCTTGACGCCGTATTGTATCAGGCACACCATAGCGGTGCCCATTAGATCGGTGAACCCCCACGCGACCATCAAGCCAAGAAAAGAGCCCACAAGAGACACGTAGGCACGAGGACCTCCTTCAGGGAAGGATTCGGAATCATTATCGGCGTCCATGACATGTGCGCTAAACTGGGAATGTTGTCCGCTGTCGAACGCCGTTTCAGCAGCGACAGGCACACCTTTGGGTTCAGAAGTAGGCTGCTCAGCATTAGGAGGCCAGGGCACGCACATTAGGTCAGCTCGACGCACTGCCCAAGGCCGCGACTAGGTTGATGTATATATACGTGGGAGCAGCAGAATATGCCGAGGATACCATGCATGATAATAAACGCAGAATGCGGGATATTTATAGAACATGACAGTGAGCGTTTATTCTGCTACCAGCAAGTATCAATAGAAGGTGATAATTCAGCGTGGTTGAGAGACTGTAGACACCTAGACGCTTGCAATAAAGATTGTATCCGAGAGATCGATTCCGGTTCGGCCTCCAGATCGGGGTGCAAATGATGTGCAGGATATGCAGGATTTGCAACCGTTCGTATAGCGCCACACCGATAAACCCGGCAGCGGGCACGAGGAAGCCAACGGTGGTTATAGTTGCCCTAATGCATGCGGGACGAGTTCCACCGAAACTGAAACGGGGGGTCCCTGGGCGTATCGGTGATAAGGGCAACGATTTTGAACTCTAAAAATATTCCGCCATGTCGGGGAATACACGTTTGATCAACACGTTGAGGGCAGTCAGATGAGGCGTTGCGCGTCTTTCTACGGTGAAATTGTCAAGGATTTATTACCAAGCGAGGCCTAACATAGGTTGGAGTTGAGCAAATTCTGGGGTTGTCAAACAGTGAGTCAGACGACGATTAAGGCTTTGATCTAGAGGAGACCTTCATGTCTCGTCAAAGCCACAAATCTATTTGAAACCTCGCATCTAGGCCTCCCTGGAATGTAAGGGGTTAAAAGGGGGAGGAGGGGATCGCTGCAGGTTTATGCAGGTTTATTGCTTAGTCAGCTATTCGATTTCAATAAAATCACGTGCATTTGGATAAAATAGTTCCATACTGCAATATTAGATGAACGATTTCGGGTTATAAATTAGCCGGAACACGACCTCCATTTTTCTAACTTTTTCCTAAAAATCAAAGTTGCGGTCTGGGTATTAGCACTGATACACAACCAGAATCCGGATTAAGAGATTTCGGATTAACAAATTCCGAGTTACACAGTTTCATATTGGAAAACTCATGCTTAGAGCCCTATTACGAGAGCATGGTATTTAGTTGCTGAAGAATACCGTTCAGTGATTATCTGCTGATAAGATTAGATAGAGTCTAAAGGATTGCTGCAAAAACAATCAGCGATGACTGCTGATTTTGGATCGGTAACTCATAAGCAAAAACGACTTTTGACGAACAAGCTGTTTGAACAATGTAAGGTGTAAGAAACAAAAGAAGGCTGGTGGAGTGTATCTGACAAGCACATTCAAACCGTGGAAGGCACGGCTATAACACTTTAAATGCAAAGGAAAATGCGATTTCTGTCCCGTCCAAAAGTGGATCCTACCGAATGGAAGAGCGTTGGAGTGACGGATTCCGGATGACCTACTGCCCACGGGCAACATCACTTGCGCGCAATTTCGCGATTTCTATGGCATTCTTTAGACAGTCGAGGGAGATTGGCGACTTGGGGTCTGCCGCGAGACTCAATTTGCGGAGCTGGCCGTGCGCGTTCGCCACCACCAGTATTCGCAGCAACACGCACGTTTCTTCGGCCTCGCCTTCGATATCGCACAAGAGCACTGCTGAGGGCGGGGCGCTGGTCGTTTCGTGCTGGACCGTTACGACGCCAAAGTTGCTGGCACAGCCGGCCGTTTGGTGGGCGCACTTTAGCGGGATGCGGTTTGCGGGCGACGGGTCCAAGCAGAAGGACGCCGCAGAGGAGGCATTGTCTACCAAGCCGCGCTTGCCGGACGCGCGTGAGCGCACACTGACCCTGGTAGCGATGCTCAGCTCTAGGTATACGCGTGGCAATTGCACTGCCCAAAGGGTATGGACTATTCCAGCGGAGAGCAAGTCAAAGAGCGCCGAGGTGCTTGCTTGGCGCGAAAGCACTTTACAGTTGACTAGCAACACATAGCGCAACTTCTTCTGCACCAAGGGCGTGCTAGCGGCGTCTGCCGCGAGCGAGTACTGCTCGGGATGGGTGTCGGGGTAGATGGGATGGGATTCGGGGCTGGCGGGATGGTCGGGGCTAGCGGGCTGGTCGGGGTTGACGGGCTGGTCGGGGCTGGGATGGTCGGGGCTGGGGTGGTCGGGGGTAGCGGGATGGTCGAGGTTGGCGGAATCGGCACGCAAGCCACAATGGATGTCCAAGCTAGAGGAGGGGATGAGTTTACAGTGGTACACCGTTTCGTGCAATTGCTGGGATAAGATCTGCTCTTCGTCAATAGGCTCGCCCGAGCGGCCGCGGGGGATCTCGACGACGGGGTATATGGATGCGTACGAGTCAGTGGTATCTGCGGCCTCTGAGATTCCGACGGATACGGTGATGATGACGGTTGTCTTGCCGCACTTTGCGACGGAAGAGGCCACGACATTTGATTGTGCGGGGAGATGAGGATCGTGCGAGACGGAAACCGGCCTAAACTCTGTGAAGTTTCTGAGATTGGGGCGTAGACCTATACTCAAGTGGCGATGCAACGAGATATCAGGAGCGATTCTTGCTAGCACTTCCGGAGGGAACGATATCTGGGACATCCTGGGAGTGTGGTTATGCTGCGCTATACAGACTGATAAATTCCTATCCTGGTGAAACGCAGCAGACGTGCACATAGAGCCACGTGACAGACACAGGTCATGTGACGAGATGAGTCCTGGGTGCAGGATACCGGAGTCAAATACCACGTGACTGATACATAGATAAAAGTGACCCGGCCCGGAGGCGTTATCAGTTGAACCTGCATATAAAATTTGAAATCCCAGGCGTTTAATTGGCTGAGATTATACGAACTTAACCGCCCTCAGTCGTGCATACAAGGTTTTCCCTGTGATTTCAGAAAATTTGCCATCCTTTCACGATTTCTTCCTCGGCAGCACCACTCTTATCTTAACCTCAAACCTCTTACCGCTGGATCTAGAGCTGCTTGGACCACCAATGTCCTCTTACGAGCCCTTGAAAGGCTTTGAAACCACAAAGGTCTACCCCTATGACGAGACCCCGGAAAACAAGTCGTGGGCCTCCACCCTCCCCACCCCGAAGGGCTTGTACAACCCGGAGTACGAGAAGGACGCTTGCGGCGTGGGCTTCACCTGCCACCTCAAGGGCATCCCCTCCCACAAGATCGTCTCAGACTGCCGCAACTTGCTCTGCAACATGACCCACCGCGGCGGCGAGTTGAACCCGAACGACGGCGACGGCGCGGGCCTCATGTCCTCCATCCCCCACTTGTTGTTGCTGCGCGAGTTCAAGTACCATTTCGACGTGCAATTGCCTCCCTTGGGCCACTATGGTACCGGCAATCTCTTTTTCAAGAAGGACGACGCCGTCATTGAGCGCTCAAAGAGCACCTTCGAGTCCATCGCCTCTTCTCTCGGCCTCAAGGTTCTTGCGTGGCGCCTAGTGCCCCACGACTCGTCGCTTCTTGGCCCGGCCTCCCTCTCGCGCGAACCGCGTATCTTGCAGCCCGCTGTCGTGTTCTCCGACTATGCCGAGAGTGAGTTCGAAGCTCGTCTGCGCGAGTTTGAAAAGAAACTCTACGTCTTGAGGAAGCAGGCGTCCCACACTATTGGAATGCAATCGTGGTTCTACATTTGCTCTCTCAGCAATAAAACTATTGTCTACAAAGGCCAGTTGGCTCCGAAACAAGTCTATTCCTACTTTTACGACTTGGCAAATGCCGACTACACCGCACATTTCGCCTTGGTCCACTCCCGTTTCTCCACAAACACTTTTCCCTCGTGGGACAGGGCCCAGCCGTTGCGCTGGGTCGCCCACAATGGCGAGATCAACACCTTGCGCGGCAACAAGAACTGGATGCGGGCCAAGGAAGGCGTGATGCGCTCGGAAATGTTTGGCGACGACTTGGACAAGTTGTTCCCCATCATCGAGGAAGGCGGCTCCGACTCGGCCGCTTTTGATAACGTGTTGGAATTATTGGTCACCAACGGCCACTTGTCGCTCCCCGAAGCAATCATGTTGATGATCCCGGAAGCATGGCAGAATGACCACAACATTGACCCCAAGAAGAAGGCCTTTTACGAGTGGGCGGCGTGCCTCATGGAGCCGTGGGACGGGCCCGCCCTATTCACCTTTGCCGATGACCGGTACTGCGGTGCCAACTTGGACAGAAACGGGTTGCGCCCCTGCCGCTACTATGTCACCGACGACGACCGCATCATCTGCGCCTCAGAAGTCGGCGCCATCGATATCGCTCCCGAAAAAGTGTTGCAAAAGGGTCGCTTGTACCCTGGTCGCATGTTGTTGGTAGACACAAAGCAAGGTCGTATCGTGGACGATCGCGAGCTCAAGAGCACCGTGGCTGCCCGCTTCGACTTCAAGTCGTGGGTAATGGCAAACACCATCAACATGCACGACTTGGCGAGCAAGTTGCGTGACCGCAACATATCTTTGCTCCTGGACGGTGCCGAACTGGGCTCTTCTAGCGCGACCAGGGGCACAACGGTCGAGGAGGACCCTCGCTTGATGGCGTTTGGCTACTCGCACGAGCAAATCTCGTTTGTCCTTGGGCCCATGGCAGAGGGCAAGGAGGCGTTGGGCTCCATGGGTAACGACAATGCGCTTGCGTGCCTCTCGGAGCAGCCCAAGTTGCTCTTTGACTATTTCCGCCAGTTGTTTGCCCAGGTCACCAACCCCCCGATCGACCCGATACGCGAGGAGATTGTCATGTCGTTGGAGTGCTACGTGGGCCCGCAGGGCAACTTGTTGGAGATCTCGCCCTTGCAGTGCAACCGCTTGTTGCTCAAGTCGCCGGTCTTGTCCACCGCCGAGTTGCTGGCCATCAAGAATATCACCACCGTCTACCCGCAATGGCGCGTCACCAACATTGATATCACCTTTGAAAAGGCTCTGGGCATCCAGGGCTACATTGCTGCTATCGACCGCGTCTGCAAGGCGGCCTCGCTGGCCCTCGCGGACAATAACCAGGTCCTCATCTTGTCCGACTTGGACACCAGCGCCAGCCGCTTGCCCATCTCCTCCTTGATCGCGACCGGCGCCGTCCACCACCACTTGGTGAGACAAAAGCAGCGCTCAAAAGTCGCAATCATTGTCGAGACCGCCGAGGCCAGAGAAGTCCACCACCTTGCCTGTTTGGTCGGGTATGGTGCCGACGCCGTCAACCCGTACCTTGCGATCGAGACCTTGCTCCGCATGAAGCAGGAGAATTTGCTCAAGGACTCTGAAATGTCGAACGAGGACATTTTGAAGAACTACAAGTACTCGATCGACTCGGGTATCCTCAAGGTCATGTCAAAGATGGGAATCTCCACCCTTGCATCGTACAAGGGCGCTCAAATTTTTGAGGCGCTAGGCGTGGACAACTCGGTGATTGACCGGTGCTTTGCGGGGACCGCCTCCCGTATCAAGGGTATCACGTTCGAGTACATTGCTCAGGACGCTTTCTCAATGCACGAACAGGGCTATCCGTCTCGTTTGACCATGAAACCCATGGCTTTACCCGAAACCGGAGAGTACCACTGGCGTGACGGTGGCGACGCCCACATTAACGAGCCGGTCGCCATTGCATCAATGCAGGACGCAGTTCGCCACAAGAATGAGCGTGCCTATGAAGTCTACTCCAAGAAGGAGTACGAAGCCATCAAGCACTGCACGTTGCGCGGACTCTTGGACTTTGACTTTTCGCAAGCCCTGCTGGTGCCGATCGACCAGGTCGAGCCCTGGACCGAAATCGTGCGCCGCTTTTTCACTGGTGCCATGTCGTACGGATCCATCTCCATGGAGGCACACCTGACGCTCGCGGTGGCCATGAACAGATTGGGCGGCAAGTCCAACACTGGTGAAGGCGGAGAAGATTCTGCCAGATCCGTGGTGATGGAGAATGGCGATACGATGCGGTCCGCAATCAAGCAGATCGCCTCGGGCCGATTTGGTGTTACGTCGTACTATTTGGCCGACGCCGACGAATTGCAAATCAAGATGGCACAGGGTGCCAAACCGGGCGAAGGCGGTGAGTTGCCCGGCCACAAGGTGTCGGAGCAGATTGGAAAGACGCGCCACTCGACCCCAGGCGTTGGTCTCATCTCGCCGCCGCCGCACCACGATATCTATTCTATTGAAGACTTGAAGCAGCTCTTGTATGACCTCAAGTGCGCCAACCCTAGAGCCCGCACGTCGGTAAAGTTGGTGTCGGAAGTCGGCGTGGGCATTGTGGCGGCCGGTGTCGCCAAGGCCGGACTGGAAAACATTTTGGTGCTGGGAGGAGATGGTGGAACCGGTGCCGCCAAATTGACGTCCATCAAGTACGCAGGCTTGCCGTGGGAGTTGGGTCTTGCCGAGTCGCACCAGACGCTTGTGTTGAACGACTTGCGTGGCCGCGTGGTGTTGCAGACGGATGGGCAAATTCGCACCGGTCGCGACATTGCGGTGGCGTGCCTTTTGGGCGCCGAGGAGTGGGGGTTCGCCACCACTCCTTTGATCGCCATGGGCTGCATCATGATGCGCAAGTGCCACCTCAACACTTGTCCCGTGGGCATTGCCACGCAGGACCCCGAATTGCGCAAAAAGTTTGAGGGCACGCCCGAGCACGTTATAAACTTTTTCTACTATATGGCCAACGAGTTGCGCGAGATTATGGCCAAATTGGGATTCCGGACCATCAACGAGATGGTGGGCCGCACCGAGCGGCTCATGGTGCGCGAAGACTTGCGCACCACCAAGAACGCCAACATTGACCTCTCGCCCATCTTGACACCGGCCCACACCATCCGGCCGGGCGTCGACACGTACTGCGTGCGCAAGCAGGACCACCGTCTTCATGTGCGCATCGACAACAAGTTGATTGACGAGTCGGAGCTTACCATGTCGAGAGGGTTGCCCGTGACGGTAGACTGCGACGTTGTCAACACTGATCGCACGTTGGGAACGACCTTGTCGTACCGAGTGTCCAAGGTTTTCGGCGAAAAGGGTTTGCCGCACGACACAATCCACGTCAACGTCAAGGGCCTGGCGGGCCAATCGTTCGGTGCGTTCTTGGCGCCGGGAATCACGCTAGAGTTGGAGGGCGATGCCAACGACTATATCGGCAAGGGCATGTCTGGCGGGCGCATAATTGTGTACCCGCCAAAGACCAGCAAGTTCAATGCCGAAGACCAGATCATCGCGGGCAACACGGCCTTCTTCGGCGCCACCTCGGGCTCGGCGTACATTAGCGGTGTAGCCGCCGAGCGGTTTTCCGTCAGAAACTCTGGTGCCACGATCGTTGCGGAGGGGACCGGGGACCACGGGTGCGAGTACATGTCCGGAGGCCGCGTGGTCATTTTGGGATCCACCGGGCGCAATTTCGCCGCCGGAATGTGTGGCGGTATTGCGTACGTCTTGGACATGGCGCAGGACTTTGGGGACAAGGTCAACCGGCAAACGGTCGGCTTGTCGCACGTGGAGGACCCCGTGGAGATTGCGTTCTTGCGCGGCTTGATCGAGGACCACGTGCACTATACACGGTCCAAGTTGGCGCGACGCATATTGGCCGATTTCAACCGAATTTTGCCGCGATTTGTCAAGGTCTTGCCGCACGACTACAAAAAAGTGTTGGAGAAGGAGAAGGCCAAGGCGGAGGAGGCCAAGCGCCTCGAAGTCAGCCAGTTTTTGCGGTCGATCAAGGAGGACCCTGACGCGGACG
Source organism: Debaryomycetaceae sp. yHKB357 (assembly GCA_030580355.1). Lineage (NCBI taxonomy): Eukaryota > Fungi > Ascomycota > Pichiomycetes > Serinales > Debaryomycetaceae > Debaryomycetaceae sp. yHKB357. The sequence goes on along the minus strand of JAKTSS010000008.1, from coordinate 14,674 downwards.
TTACGAACGGCGAAGCCGCCAAGATCAAGCAGGGCATCCAGCGGAAGCACCAGCACCAGCACAAGCCAGCCGAGCCCAAAGTCTTGGACGTGGAGGACACGATCCTCAATGTGGAGCAGGAGACGCGAGCGGTCGCAAAGTTGGACCGGGTGCGCGGTTTCATGAAGTACAAGCGGCGCAACGAGAAGTACCGACCCGCGAAGGACCGGACCCGCGACTGGAACGAAATGACCTCGCGTCTTTCCAAGGAGGATTTGCAGCACGAGACGGCGCGGTGCATGGACTGCGGAGTGCCATTTTGCACGTCCGACACGGGGTGCCCCATCTCGAACGTGATTCCCAAGTGGAACGAGTTGGTGTTCCAGGACCGGTGGTACGACGCGCTCCAGCGGTTGCAAATGACCAACAACTTCCCCGAGTTTACCGGGCGCATTTGCCCGGCGCCATGCAACGGCGCGTGTGTGTTGGGCATCAACAGCGACCCTGTCAACATCAAGCTGGTGGAGTGCGCGATCATTGACCACGGCTTTGAGCAAGGGTGGATCAAGCCGCAGATCCCCGAGGCGCGCACGGGCAAGACGGTAGCGATAATCGGGCTGGGCCCTGCCGGATTGGCGGCGGCGGACCAGCTCAACCGCGCGGGCCACAGTGTGACGGTGTATGAGCGTAGCGACCGGCCCGGCGGGTTAATGATGTACGGCATTCCCAACATGAAGTTGGACAAGGGCATTGTCAAGCGGCGGACGGACTTGCTCGAGGCCGAGGGCATTGTGTTCCAGTGCGGGGTGACAGTGGGCGAGGACGTGGCCATTGCGGACTTGAAGGCCGAGTTTGATGCGGTGGTTTTCGCGGTAGGGTCGACGATCCCGCGCGACTTGCGCATCCCGGGGCGCGACCTTGCGAACATCGATTTCGCCATGAACTTGTTGTCGAAAAACACCAAGGCGCTTTTGGAGAGCGACTTGGAGACGATTCGGGCCACGATCGAGGGCAAGCACGTGGTGGTGATTGGCGGCGGAGACACGGGCAACGACTGCTTGGGAACGGCGACGCGGCACGGCGCCAAGTCCGTGACGAACTTTGAGTTGTTGCCGAACCCGCCGCAGCTGCGACCGCGGGACAACCCGTGGCCGCAGTGGCCGCGCGTGTTCCGCGTGGACTATGGGCACACCGAAGTGGCGACGCACTATGGCAAGGACCCGCGGGAGTACAGCATTCTCTCGAAGGAGTTTGTGGACGACGGCGAGGGCCGTGTCAAGGGCATCCGGACGGTGCGGGTCGAGTGGAAGCGGAGCGACCTGGGCGCGTGGCAAATGGCCGAGGTGCCCGGGCTGGAGGAGCTTTTCCAGGCGGACCTAGTGTTGCTCTCGATGGGATTCGTGGGGCCCGAGACGGAGCAGTTGGAGGTGAAGAAGACGGGCCGCGGCACGATCCCCACGGTGGAGCCGAGCCTGTACCGGGTGACGCCAGACGAGAACGTGTTTGCCGCGGGCGACTGCCGGCGCGGGCAGTCGCTCGTGGTGTGGGGCATCCAGGAGGGGCGGCAGTGCGCGCGCGAGATCGACGCGTACCTCATGGGCGACACGCGGCTACCCGGCAACGGCCTGATCCAGCAGCGGGACTACAAGTTGCTCGAGGAGTTGGCGGAGAAGGTGCAAGAGGTGGGTGTTTAGGAGCGAGTAGTATTATTTAAATGAACACAAGAGGTGGTATTTATTGGAATGAACACAAGAGGTTGTATCAAATGAACCGAAGAGGTTGTATCAAATGAACCGAAGAGGTTGCATCAAATGAACACAAGAGGTAATATTCATCTACATGAAGTCAAGAGGTGTATTCTTCTAAATGAAGTCAATGGTAGGTGGTGGTGAAGAGTCCAGTGGCATCGTAAAAGGATACAATTAATTTTCATAAAAGGATACAATTATTTCTCTTAAAAGGATACAATTATTTCTCTTAAAAGGATACAATTAATTTCATAAAAGGATACAGTTGATTATCGTAAAAAGATACAATTAATTTTCATAAAAGGATAAACTTCATTTTCATAAAAGGATACATTTAATTATCCTAAAAGGATACAATTACATAAGCAGATTCAACGCAATAATGTTACACGGAAGGTGCAGATGCATTAGCGAAGATAATACGGCGTCGCGTAAATTTCCCAGTTCCGCCGGAAGAAGCCGAGGCTGGTCTGATCGCTGTTGCCAAGACGGGATGTGATCGCCGGATCCACCAGAGACCCCTCCCGGGACCCGGCACGGCTTTAACCCGGCCCGCCTCCCCTGAATTTCCCCAGTGAAACCGAAGCCTCCCACAATACGCGCAATTGTTGAGAAGGCCAACATTTTTTTTCCGCCATGACGCATTTAGCGGCACCTTGGCGCAGGTGCTAAAATCTCGGTGCTGGGTCAAGCGCCCGGCGATTCCTCTGCTGTTATAGTACCAAGGTGTCCCCTCCTTTACTCGAAATCCTGCGTGACTTTATCTCTCGATCTCACTTGTACAGCGATCCCTCTCACATTCCACATGACCGGCAAATTGGTGCTGTTGGGTTGGCCCACCGCAGCCATCTTTGATTTCTCCAAAAACTCCTTCGTCACCTACCCCAGCCCGTTCCAGTCGCCCTGGCTCACCCAATTGTACAATGCCCTGATGCCCTTTTCCACCCCGCTCTCCATTGGCCTCGTCTACTTTGCCCTGGTCCACTTTGCCAACTCGTATCTCAAGCAGCGCTTGAGCTCCCAAAAGAAGGCCGTTCCCTTTGCCATCGCCAAAACTAGGCTCTTTAGCGTCTTTGTTCTCCTTCACAATATCTTTTTGTGCGCCTACTCCGTGTGGACCTTTGTGGGCTTTCTGAGCTCGCTTCGCCAGATGATGCGTGCCTACAGCGAGCACCACGCAACCTACTCCCAGGCCGGCAAGTTTGATCTCTTTTTCCAGACCGTGTGCGACACTCGCCAGGGCATCTTTGCTCGCGTGTTTGGCCCTGACCAGCCGCACAACTTGGAGGTCTTTGGATGGTGGTTCTACATGTCAAAGTACTATGAGATTGTCGACACGGTCATCATCCTCCTCAAGGGCAAGCCGTCGCTGCTCTTGCAGCTGTACCACCACACCGGCGCCATGTTGTGCATGTGGGCCGGGATCCGGTTCCACTCGCTGCCCATCTGGATCTTTGTCGTGTTCAACCTGTTTATCCACTCGCTCATGTACCTCTACTATAGCTTGTGCTGCTTGAAGATCCGCGTGCCCAGTATCGCCAAGAGAATGCTCACCAGCATGCAGATCACGCAGTTTCTCGTGGGCGGGCTGCTCGCAGTGGTGCACTTGTTTGTGCGGTACGTGGACACCTCGGTCCGCACCCATTTGCAGTGGCTCAACTGCGTGAGTCTGCCGGCAGACGCAATGAGCTTGATGGTGAACGTGGCGTACTTGGCGCCTCTCACCGCTCTATTCGCCTCCTTCTACATTGACAGCTATGTAAAGAGAGTCTCTGTAAAGTAATCCTTCAGAAGATATTGACAGCTGTGGAGAGTCTCCGTATAGTAATCTATTCTCCTTCTTCTACATTGACAGCTATGTAAAGAGAGTCTCTGTAAAGTAATATTCCTGCAGAAGACATTGACAGCTATGTAAAGAGAGTATCCGTATAGTAATATTCGCCTTCTTCTACATTGACAGCTATGTACTCCGTATAGTGATCTATTCGCCTTCTACATTGACAGCTATGTACTCCGTATAGTAATCTATTCGCCTTCTACATTGACAGCTATGTACTCCGTATAGTAATCTA
>JAKTSS010000008.1:0-10610 GCA_030580355.1 Debaryomycetaceae sp. yHKB357 | reverse complement strand
CGTATAGTAATATTAGCCCTCTTCTACATTGACAGCTATGTAAAGAGAGTCTCCGTATAGTAATATTCCTGCAGAAGACATTGACAGCTATGTAAGAGAGTATCCGTATAGTAATATTCTCCTTCTTCTACATTGACAGCTATGGAGAGTCTCTGTAAAGTAATATTCCTGCAGAAGACATTGACAGCTATGTAAGAGAGTATCCGTATAGTAATATTCGCCTTCTTCTACATTGACAGCTATGAAGAGTCTCTGTAAAGTAATATTCCTGCAGAAGACATTGACAGCTATGGAGAGTATCCGTATAGTAATCTATTCGCCTTCTTCTACATTGACAGCTATGAAGAGTCTCTGTAAAGTAATATTCCTGCAGAAGACATTGACAGCTATGGAGAGTATCCGTATAGGAATCTATTCGCCTCCTTCTACATTGACAGCTATGTAAAAAGAGTCTCTGTAAAGTAATCATTCAGAAGACATTGACAGCTGTGGAGAGTCTCCGTATAGGAATCTATTCGCCTTCTTCTACATTGACAGCTATGAAGAGTCTCCGTATAGTAATATTCGCCTCCTTCTACTTTGAGTCTCCGTAAGGTAATACATTCCTGCAGACAACACTTTTCCCCGGATTTCCCACCGCTTTATATTTAGAAGCCGTAGGGAACTCCCCATAACCATGACAGAAGATGCTTCTACGGCAGCAGACGACCCCCAGGCAGACTCTACGCCTCGTATGAGCTCCATAACACAGGACGAGGCCATCCTAGTCGCGGACCCGTTCGACGACTCCGCCACGTCGAGCCTACTAGCTCACGACGCGAACCCGTTTGCCGAGTTCTCCAAGGAAGTACACGACGAGTACGGCGGCAAGTTCGACCACGTCAACTTTGACGCATTGGGCTACACCAGGAACCTCTCCTTCAAGGGGAACCGCCTCGTCTACTTCACCTCGGCCTTTGTTTCGCTTTTCGTCTCTCTTTTCGGGTACGAACAGGGCGTGTGTCTGGGCATACTCACGTTCCACACCTTCATCCGCTACTTCAAGCACCCCTCGCCCACGATCGTGGGCCTTGTCATCTCCATCTTGGAGATCGGGGCCATGCTCTCGTCTCTCCTCGTGGCCTATTTGCTGGATAAGTACGGCCGCAAACGCACCATCCTCCTTGGCACGGCCATCTTCCTGGTGGGCGGGACGTTGCAGACGTTCGCGTCCAACTTGTACGTGTTCGGCGTGGGTCGAGTCTTCTCCGGAATCGGGGTCGGCATCCTTCTGACCATCGTGCCCCTGTACCAGTGCGAGATATCGCCCGGCCACGAACGCGGCAAGTTGGTGTGCATGGAATTCTCGGGCAACATCGCCGGCTACGCCTTGAGCGTGTGGGTCGATTACTTTTGCTACTTTATACAAGGCTGGGGCAGCCTGCTCCTGGACGAGAAGCTGTTCTTCGCGCACTTGTCGTGGCGCTTGCCCCTCTTTATCCAGGTCGGGATCGCAGCTGTCCTCTTTTGCGGCGGCTTCTTCATTGTCGAGTCGCCGCGATGGCTCCTAGATACCGACAATGACCAGGCAGGCTTCAACGTCTTGTGCTTGCTCCATGCCCTGGACCCGGACCCGGACAAGGCGCAGCGCGAGTTCGTCATGATCAAAAACTCGATCGTGTCGGCCCGCATCCTGTCGCCGCCCCGCGAACGGCTGTGGCGACACATGCTACAGGCGTACCGCAGCCGCGTCGTGGTCGCGTGCTCGGCCCTCGGGCTCGCACAGCTCAACGGCATCAACATCATCTCGTACTATGCGCCCTCGGTGTTCGCCGCCGCAGGCTTTGGCGAGTCCCAGGCGTTGCTCATGACGGGCATCAATGGCCTCGTCTACTTGGCGAGCACAGTGCTCCCCTGGTTCATTGTGGACCGATGGGGCCGCAAACCCATCTTGGCATCCGGCGCAATCCTCATGGGCACGAGCCTCATGCTCATTGCCCTCTTTCTCTACCTCGACAAGCCATTCACCATGCTGTGGGTCGCCTTCTTGGTGATTGTGTACAATGCCCTGTTTGGCTACTCGTGGGGCCCCATCGGGTTTCTCATCCCGCCCGAGGTGCTCCCCCTCGCAGTGCGCGCCAAGGGCGTGCTGCTCAGCACCGCCACAAACTGGCTCGGCAACTATATCGTCGGCCAAATGACGCCCGTCCTCCAAGAGCTCTTGGGGTGGCGCACCTACTTGTTCCCCGCCGGCTCGTGCCTAGTCTCGCTCGTGGTGGTGTGCCTCTTTTATCCCGAGACCATGGGCAGTGAGTTGGAGGACATTGACAGGGAGTTTACCGCATTCTACCAGCAGCGGTCGCTATGGGCCCGGGCGAAACAGGTGTTTGGCAAGCGGAAAGCCGGCTTGGCCAGCTATGAGCGGGTGCAGCGAGCTGGGTCGTTCGAGGAGATCGAGTTGCGGACGGCATTGTGAGATTGATGAGGTGCGAGTATTCTTGTCACGATCTCAGTTTCAGGTGGACAGGGGAACAGGAGTGTGATCTACCTGAGATTGCCTTCTTGCTACAGAAAGTGAAGACGATTGTCGGAACGAGAAAAGGGCAACGTAACACCGCTAGTACTGCTAGAAATGCATGGCACCAGATAAAAAAGAGTAAGTGTCGAAAGTAACAGGCGAAGGGCCACCACTACAGGTACTACTGGCAAAGACTTGCTACCAAAGGATGATGTGGGTGCCGTGAACACGGCCAGATCTACTGGTCAGATCTGCCTACTAGGTTGAGCAAATTTGGGAGTAACTGGCTGCGCGAAGTGCGACCACTACAGGTACTACTGGCGGAGACTTCCCATCAGGTACTACCGGCGAAGACTTCCCAACAGGAAATATACTTGAACGGGATTCGGATACGGGAAAAGAACGATGAGGGTGTCACCAACCCCAGAAGTCCTCGTAATCATGCCTGCTCACTAGGTTGAGCAAATTTGGGAGTTACGGACTGCGCAAAGTGCGACCACTTCAGGTACTACTGGCGAAGTTCTGATAAGGAACGCACTCAAAACAAGAGTCGGAAACCGGCGAGGCAGGGATGGCACGGATATCACCAACGCTACTAGTCATGTCTGCTTAATATGTCGGGAGTAACAGGCTCCACCTGCGACCACCATGGGAACTACAAATGGGAACTTCCCAACAGGGACGCACTCAAAAAATAGTCGGGTACTGCGTGGTGGCAATGATGAGACAGGAACGGTGAAATGGTTACTGACACAACTGTGAAATGGTTACTGACACAACAGCGAAAAGGAACCAGCACAATAAACCTGCTAATCTCTCGAGTTATCTCGCGTAGCACAAGACATTAAAATGATAAACTCTAGTCATACCACGCAACGAATTCGACTCGAAATATTGCGAATTGACAACATCAATAGTTGTCGTTATACACCAGAAACTTACTTGTTTGGCTATCCACCTCGACGACCTCCGCTGCTACCTTCCTCTGACTCGCTCCTTCACGAACCGCATCTGGTCACCACAAGAAACAGTCCCCCAATCCACGTGACTATTACTAAGCCGAAAATCCGCATCGCCAAACCATGGAAAAAAGGTAAAGAAGCGTGCAATTTTCAGGGTAACTGACGATATACGGAAATGGCACCCAAAGGAAAGAAGGTAGCGGCTGCTCCGCTTGCCACCAAGGCCAGCAAGTCTGCTCTGTCCAAGAACCCCTTGTTCGAGTCTACCCCCAAAAACTTTGGCATTGGCCAGCTGATCCAGCCCAAGCGTAACCTTGCGCGTTTTGTCAAGTGGCCCCTGTATGTGCGCTTGCAGAGACAGAAGAAGATCTTGTCGCTCCGCTTGAAGGTGCCCCCGGCTATTGCCCAGTTCCAGCACACTTTGGACAAGAACACCGCTGCCCAGGCCCTCAAATTGTTCAACAAGTACCGTCCCGAGACTGCGGCCGACAAGAAGGAGCGCTTGACCAAAGAGGCTGCTGCTATTGCCGAGGGCAAGACTGCCAAGGACGCCTCTCCCAAGCCTTTGGTCGTCAAGTACGGTCTCAACCACGTGGTGTCTTTGATCGAGAACAAGAAGCCCAAGTTGGTGCTCATTGCCAACGACGTGGACCCCATTGAGTTGGTGGTCTTCCTCCCTGCCTTGTGCAAAAAGATGGGTGTTCCTTACGCTATCGTAAAGGGTAAGGCCAGATTGGGTACCTTGGTGCACAAGAAGACCTCTTCCGTAGCCGCTTTGACGGAAGTGAGCTCTGCCGATGAGAGCGAGCTCGCCAAGTTGGTGTCCACCATCAACGCCAACTATATTGAAAAGTACGAGGACAACAGAAGACACTGGGGTGGAGGCATTATGGGCCCCAAGGCTAACGACAAGAGGGCCAAGCAGGCAAAGATCGCCGCGACCGCCGCTACTTCTGGTGCTTCTGCCAAGCCGGCTTCCACCGCGTAAGTAGAGTAAACCAATCACAATATAACATGTCTATCAGCACAGTAATGGTTGTAAGCGTCGCGTCCATCAAGTAGATGAGATGTCACGTGCTAACAGCACACGTGACTGTAGGGTGCAGCCAATGAGGATAGTGGCATTTTTCGCAACATTTCACAAGGCACCTGCCAGGATAGTTTATACAGGCACATTGGCCATGATTAGAGAGCTTATTGATGCATGGATACCAGCAGCATGGGCTGATGACGAGGAGGAAGAGGATGTTGTTGAGGAGGTAGAGGAAGATGAGGAAGACGAAGACGAAGACGAAGAGGAGGAAGCAGAAGAGAAGGATCCAATGGATGTCATGCGTGAAGAGTGCGCCAACACAACAGCATGCAAACCGTTCAACCACCACTTCCATGAGTGTATCGAAAGAGTAACGAAAGAACTGGAAGAAGAGGGGTATGCCGAGAAGGACTACAAGGAGGATTGCGTGGAGGAGTTTTTCCACTTGCAGCATTGCCTTAACGATTGCATGGCGCCCAACTTGTTTTACAAGTTGAAATAGATAGTTGAGAGGATACGTACCCGCTTGATACTCTCTAAGTACGCATATACCAGTATTGAGAGGCACATGTGCTTCCTTGAGAGCAAAGGCAAGCAAGTATCCGTTAAACCCATAAGTTAATGAAATAAAACCCAGAACGGTTAATACAATTACGCGACACTAAAGAAAGATTAAAAAATTTTTAAGTTCGGTGCTGATATGATTCCGTGCGACAAGCTATCATACATACACATAATATCGTGCTCCGCATCCAGTCGGGCGTCATACGGAATGGGGGCTTAATATTACCCCTATTGTCTACGAGTGTTGTGTTTTTTCACATGCTGGGTTGCAAAATGGCTCCAGCTCCTATCGCGAGACGCGTCCGCTCGTTAACTATTGTAACATCCTTGCCTGTACTTCGATAATGCGGGTTTCATCTTAAGCCGCCATTTTCAAGTGGGTTATTTTAAACGTCTTGAGAGTTGTGCGTGAGGCCAGCTCATGCATCACCCGTCGGCTGCGGTCGGATAAATGCGCGATGCAACACATGTCACTCTATCCCTTTCTACAATCGGCGAAACATTTAGTCACGATGTGCCTGCTTGTCACCAGAGATATCGAGAAACCGGAATACACTGCCGTTATAAATGGAGCATACAATCAGCGTCCTTTATTCAAACTCTGTTGCTAAAACGTTGACGAGTTCGTATGACTTCGTTTCGTAACAAGGTCATCAGATTCATTGAAGGCCGATTTGCTACACTTAGAATCAAGGTTACCAGTTCTTCGAATGTTTTGAAAAGCGGTCTCTTGAAGTCGACCGGAGGAGTTTCATCTCATATTGACACGCATGTACTCAAGATGTTCCGCGCCATTTTATGTCACAATGCAGCAGAGCATTTATCGAAACCCCTCTGATAAAAAGGGGTGTTGCACGAATGTGTAACGGTCTTGGTCGCTTCGAGATCAGAGGTTGAGAAACCGAGGCGGAACGTTTAGTCTACATTTACTTGCAACATTGTAATGCGTGTGGTTCAATTTGTTACGATGCGTTCCATTTGTCTGATGCAAATCGAAAAGTCTCCTTGATTTCAAGTTGCCACGCCATACAGCATCGGAAGCTTATTGAAAATGGGCATTATCTCTTTGGTCTTTGTGGATGGCGGAGCTGGAGTTGCTTCGGCTGGTGCGGAGTCCAGCCAAGCAGTGATGGATTGAAAAAACGTCATTCTGAGACTCTTGAATGAATCGATAATCTTCTGCGAGTCGGTGCCACCTTGCGGGTCTGCGTCTTCAATAAAGCTTGCGTTTTCTTGTGTTACAGATGGCAGGGTATCAGGGACTCGTCTCATGCTTATTAACTCCGTAATAAGCTCCGTCTCAAACTTAAGAATGCTTGGGGTGTCAGGGATACGACAGAAGATTCTGTCATACACGTACATGAGATAGCGCTCCGCATCCAGTCGAGTGTCATACGGGATGGGTGGCTCGATGCTGCGCCACCACGCTGCCCACTTCGGCACAAGTATCCTATTTTCAATCAGGCCGGGCTGCAGAATTGCTTTAGCCGCCACGAGGAAAGGCTCCATCGCGTCCATTTTGAGAAATCCCTCTTGGTGCAAGGACTCGATGAATCGCCGTTCTCTTTGGGCCTGTTTTTTTAAAAGAGATGCTTTTCGGCGTAAAATCTCGACCGAATTGGCCGCTAGGCCGGCTAATGGATCGGTCGTTGACAGCGGCTGGGGAAGATTCAAGCGATACAAGACACTCGACTTGATCTCTTCTCCGCGATGGACTGGGTCGTCAGTCGCAATATTCCTGCTCGCTACGAGAATTGCCAAAAATAAGCAGGATAAGTTGGCTCTCATTTTCTGTTCATGTGAGAGAGGAGCAAGGCAGTCTTATTCTAATTTATACTCCACATTGGATTTGACCAGCTCATCATCAGATGTTTCGAACGTCGTCAAGAAAGATCGATATGCAGACATGCGTTTGTGGCGAAAGAATAGGCTAGCCTAAACTGAAAAGTGCAGAAACACTGTGTTTTATTTTCATTCGTATGTTACTCTCAAGCCATTCTGCGGCATATCGCGCCTCACAAAATACAGACGCAGCGAAATTACCCTCAAGAGTTCCTGGTCAAAAATAGCGTTTCAAGGGTTTTTGTGCTTGTTCCGAAATCAAAGCTGTATAACTACAGGCGGCACAATCCGAGCTTGATTGATTGACGTATTTTGCATTGCATTGTACCGGAGGTCTCGCCCCATTCTGGTTGTGTGGCACTTGGCTGCGAAGCGGTAGCTGCAAAGATTCTGTGCGGAACTACGCGTGCTTGGAGGTTGCACGGAGAGCAGTGATAATGGATTATGAAATGTGTGCGTAAACAGCTAAAAGAAAATCCTGCTGACCGTCTGGCCGGCTCTTGGCCACATGAATACCTTCACCAACCTCTTGAATGCGCTACCACCATCACCGTAAATTTTCGAGTGGTAGTATTCCAAAGGTTCAGTGCGGAATTTAGTGTCAATTTGAAGCTCGACGTGTTGAATTCCAGGCCTGAAACAAGGCTATTTAACTTTGAAAAACTACATCTTGCTCCGATTTCTACGGCTCATGTGCTTGCGTCAGATTGGAAAGCCCATCGAGTAGCCAGTTACCAAGTCACTACATGATGAGAATGTTGTTCACTCCGCGCCTACTTGATGACCAATAGTTGTTGAGATTCCGGGGCTCGCGTCGCGGCTCAGAAAGCAAGGGTCAACGAAATCTGTAACACGCGTTGTCTCCTAAACTGTCACAGCTGGCGCCGTTGAAGTTGCTTTTAATGCCGACTCCAGTGAAATAGCTAGCGATTTCAGGACCGCACTTCGAAAACTCTGAAATAATTCGACAAGTTCTTGAGACTTGCTATTTTCTTGAGACTTTCCATCATCGTTCAGCTTTCCGTCATCTTGTGGCTCATCACCATCTTGTGAGTGGGGCGGGAAGGTCCCAGCAGCAATTTGCATGCTGCTGTATTCGCTGATGAGTTCATCCTCAAACAGAACAATAGCGGGGTGATCAGGGATACGACTGTAGATTCTGTCATAGACGTACATGAGATAGCGTTCCGCATCCAGCCGAGTTTCAAAGGGATTGGGACGCTGAATGTTGCGCCACCACGCAGCCCATTTTTGCACAAACACTGTGTTTTCCACCAGCGACGGTCGCAAAAGTGCCTTCGCTGCAATTGCGAAAGGTTCATTCTCGTTCAAATTGTCGAGGAGTCCCTGCTTGTTCCATTCCTCGATAGCCCACCGTTCCCGCTTTGCTTCCATTTTTAAGTGAATTGCTTGTTGATGTAATAGCTCATAATTCGGCGATAATTCAGCTGACGCATCGCCCATGGGCTGCGGCGGAAAGATCCTGCGATAAAATTCGTGTTGCTCCATCGCCTTTCCACGATGGACAGGGTCCTCAGCCGCGACATCTTTAAACGTCACAAGAAAGGTCAATAAGAAGCAGAATACGTTTATTTTCATGAGATGTGGTCGTGATGTGGGAGGAGGACAAGATATGGTGCTGTGGTCTATTTATACTGAAATTTGAAGAGCCCGGCTAACTTGAAGGATACCTGGCCACGTATTCGCCAATGTGTTTGGATAGCATCATACGGCCATCACTTGGCGAAACATTCTTTGTGAGCAATACATGAAACACATCTTCAAACAGAGTGAACAGCGACAACTTCCCTAGATTATTATTATGGCGAATTTGACCGGGTCACTTCACGGTATCTTCGAAAAGGTTCTGAATCTCCGTGACCCCGACTCGATCCCCTATCCCTGAGTGCCTACAAAAGTTCTGAAATCCGCACACCGCAAGCGGCATACGCTCAATGTGTGTTCCTCCCAAGATTCCTTTCGATGATGTATGTTGTTTCTTTCAAGATGATGCCAACAAATCTGGGACATCTCAAACACGCTGATTCATGCCACGTTACAGCGCCGCGGCGACATAGAAAGCCAATATTCTTGATTGCCAGAGCAACGTAACTGTCGGGGTCCCCACGCTTGAATAAATACGGATCAACGAAATCGAAAGTAGACGTTGTATCTTTGGTCTTTGCATATGGTGGAGGTGGAGTTGTTCCTGCTAGAATTGACTCCAGCCAAGATCGTACTTGAAGCTCTGCATCGTGCCCCCTCATCAATTGAACCCTAAAGACATGCTACTGCGTAGAGAAGGGAATTCCCATCAAAGATGACAAATCATAAATACGTTGAAACTACACCGCTATGCTAACTGTTCACTTCTCTGACTTCTTCTTTTTCTGCTCGCGGCTCTTTTTGGGAACTCGCGCGAGCCAGTAGAAAAACATTGTTCCAATAATGTTGACAAAGATGAAGCAGATCAAGATTCCCCAGTTCCTCCATCTCTCGGAGAATAGCGAGTTGACAGACTTGAGGAACACGTTCGTCGATGCTACCGAGCAGAACTTGCACTCGCTGGTCGCCAGCGCGTCGACCAAGTAGCCCCCGCGTGTGCTCATGTAGTCCTTGAAGAACTCCCCGCACGTCTGCCCGTCGGTGGGGTTCACCACCACCAACTCGTTCTCGGCGCACGTCACGCTCGTGTTGGCCAAGCCCGTCAGCAACATCCCCTGGATGAGGTACGTGAGCGGGTTGCACCGGTACATGAAGATCCAGAATCCAGGCAACACGTCTGGCCCGGCCAACACTCCACAGAAACTGAGACATATCGTGAACAATAACGTCGCCAAGTTGGCCGCGTTGTCTGCAACCTCCATAAACGACATGCACAACTGGCCCATGGTAGAGGTGAACACAAAGAACCCCGTCACAAAGAGCCACATCAATACCCCGCGCGAATCAACAGAGTCTGTGGGGACCGCATTCTGGTAGAAGCCAATGGGATAGTACCAGCAAAAGAAACTGATCGTGCCCACTGCGATCTGGAACGGAATCTCTGACGTGATTTGTGCCGCAATGAACGCCCACCAGTGGAATGTCCGCAGTGGTGCCTCTCGTACCTCGTAAACGTCCCGCTGGTCCACAAAGTTGGGGAGCATTTGCTGCACCAATGTGTTGTACTGGATCATGAACATGAAGATGGAGAACATCTGGTTCTGTAACCCCTGCAACGACCGGTCAGCGTGGAAGAAGGAGAAGCCGTTAAACAAGGACGTTGACACCGCGAGGAAGATCTTGGCGTAGATGTAGCCGGGAGAGCGCCAATGCTGTTCGAGTGCCCGTTTGCTCACAATGAGGTACTGCTTCCACATGGGCGCTGCAAACTTGAGGTGCGAGTCCGGAGTATCATCTACCGGCTCCTTCACGAGCTCACGCTGCATCTCATCCAAATGTTGCTGAACGTCGCGATACTCGCTCGAGTTGCGCCACACCTCGCTATAGTCCTGCTTGGCGTGGGACCCGGGTGCCGCTCCCACCACCTGCAACATCCACTCGGCAGGATTGGCCTCGGCGGGGCACGCATCGGCTCCGTACTTTTGAAAGTAGTCGATCAAGACCTGGCAGTTCTTGCCCAAGTCGCCAAAGTACACAGTCTGCCCACCCTTTTGCAAAAAGATCAAGCGGTCAAACTCCTGCATCAACAATGCCGACGGCTGGTGGA
>JAKTSS010000007.1:0-77540 GCA_030580355.1 Debaryomycetaceae sp. yHKB357 | reverse complement strand
CATGAGCAACAAGATCCTGTTACTTTGGCCCACAGATCTCAATATTTCTTCGCCGTGTTCACTTACCCAGGCTATAGTGCCTTTACCTTATGTGACATTTACCCCATTAGGATAATTAGTCACGGAATGCACTCCTTGCTAATTGCCTTGTGCCGAGACTTGGCAATTTGCTACTGTGAATCTGCGGCTAGGGGCGAGTCAGGAGTGCGCCAATACACATTTAGGCCTGCATATATCTTGAGTCTGCCAACCGCGCAGGAGGCGTTAATCAGAGGTGATTGACTCAACCGGAATGTTTTGACTTCGGCGTCCTCAGACCTGCAAGGACAAGAGCAAAAGTCACCCTCGGTAGACAGTGCGAGCTGAGCATCGCATCAAGTCGAAAGAGGTTTGCTGATTTAGAATGACGATCCCGACCGGCAATCCACACTAGAAAAGCCTCGGTCACTTTTATCCCATTACGATCTCGTTTCCGAGATCTCAACCCAAATTGATCACGCGAAGATTAGCGATGGATCGCCGTGGATGTCACTCCACTTTTGTGTTGTTGGCAGACCGCTCGTGCGCAAGTCCCGGGAATGTTGAGACTTGCTACTTAAGTGCCGCATCCCTCACGAATTCCTGATCAAAGTCATTACTAGGCCAAGTGACGATGCGTGGAGCCACTTCTTTAGCGTTCGTGTTCGCGCTCTACTCTTTTTCACGCTTTGCGTGCGCAATTCCTATTGCTACGCTGGCCGCTCCTCTTGATAACGACCACCTCATTTCAGGTAACGACTTGCTGGACCCGTCTGTGGCGGTGAATTATGCGGACGCGGAGTCGAGAATTTTGGCCCTGAGCTTCTGGGCAGATGCCGATGCACCGGAAAGACAAGACTTGAACGAGGAAAGGACCATCTACGGTAAAGTCCCGGCTTACGAACGGAGTCCTGATCTTGAGCGCGACCTTGCTCGAGCACACCGAGACTATTTACACCCGTCCACACTAGCTACTAGTGGCACAGACCAATTAAAGCCGCTGAGACCTATTCCGGCTTCGTGGTTCGGCAAGTCTCAAGCTGATTTCTCCGAGCCTGACCACAGCATGGGCATGGGCCCGCTCTTCAATACGGAGGTTACTCAAAACCAACCTCAAGAGGGCGACCGATTAGCAAAAAAAGTTCAACAAGTGACCAATGAGAACCAGCAGCCTGAGGGTTACTACGGTAACCATAGGCCTGTTTATCAAGAAACTGAAAGAGCGGTTTCCGTTCCCGGTGCATCACAGCCACAAAAGAAGAAGGAGGTAGCGGGATATTCAAAAGATAGGGGCCAAGATCAAGATGAAACCGAAGGTTCTGGCACAAATGGCCTCTATTCCGACTTGGTGGACGAGATTTCGGATGTTATACCCTCAAGTAAGGACATTGTCGATGGCGTCTCTTCTTTGGCCGAAGAAGTTGACTTTTTGAATGTGGGGGATGCTATTGCAAACTACTTCCTGGATGGCGAAGATGAACAAAAGGTCAAGAAACCAAAGAAAACTACGACGAAGAAGAAGAAGACGTGGCCGAACTTGAACAATGTGGGTGGCATCGAAGAATATAACCAATTTTTTCACAACGCGAACAGACCCCGGCAGCCCCGAAAACTCAATGCAGGCGACAAAAAGCAGAAAGATGGTAAGGAGGGTTTTACGGGGCTTTCAGTCAATGTGGGTGAGACTACCAGTCAAGAAACAACTGGGCAGGGGGAAGAATCAGGCGAATCTAATTTATCACATGGAGATCCAGAGGCCCCGACGGATAAAGAGCAGGAGGGTGATAACGACGAGAAGGCGAGAGTGAAAAGTCTGGAGCAGGAGAAGAACGGTGTGAGCGAGCTGAACGAGAGACCGAGCGTTGTCAACCAAGATGTAACGCAGGAATCTGTGGATCAGGACCGCCAGGAGCGCTCAGATCAGCTTCTCCAGACCGAGGAGACCACTACCCAAGCCTCGCTGGCGTCTCAATCTATAGCCTCTTTGAAAGTGGCAGATCTGCAGACAAGTGCTAGTGCCAGTACTTCAACGAGCGCGAACCCTAAAGTCCGTCCCGACACTGGTTCAAGCCCCAGTACTGTTACGAGCACACAAGCAGGCACGCGTCCCAGTCTGCAGCCGATGGCGCGACAGGCAGACGGCCACGCCCCCGAAACCACGACCATCACCGGCACCAGCACAATGGTCATATCCGGGTGCGAGTCTAACGATGCGTGCACTGCCACCGTGAATGTCGGGGTGGTGACAGTGATTGAGCAGCACACTGCGTACGTGACGTACTGTCCGATCCCGTCAGCCGCGCCGGGACGCATGTGCGTGGGCGAATCGTGCCGGCCCGTAGACTCTTTTGAGGTCTTGGCCAAAGCGTGTGGCGGCGGAGGGTGCCTGGTGGACCGCGTGCGCTACCAAGGACGTTCCAGAGACATGCCCAGTATCCGTCTCTCGATATCCGTAAACGCTCACCGCGGTGATGGGTCTCCAAAAGTACAGAGCCCTCATCAAGGAGAAGATCTGTGGAGCAGCTTATACGATGGGGAAGGTTTGGGGAACAGGCCTGACGATAGAAATGACGCGGAAGACTATTCTGGTACTGGAGAGAGCATGCTCCTGGCTGTACAGGACCAACTGCCATGGCACCGCGAGAGTCTATCAATCAGCTGCGACGGGGGCGTGTGCACAAGTGAGCGGTATCCCAGCACGTACGAGTCGGCCAGTTTCGGCGGGGACGGTGATATCGGAAACGGGATTGAAGATTCAGAGGAATCTTACAAGGACGCACCGCCCACCCTAGGTGTATATCCTAGTGCTGGTGCAGGCCAGAGGGACGCGGTTGATGCCGCGGGCGTAAGCGCAGGCGCACAGAAGCAAGGTAAGGGCCCGGCCCTGGGACCGACAATTACAGTGACTCATACGGTGACGAGCACGAGCACTGTGACGAGTACGGTCAAGTCCACAGTAACCAGCATAGCTTCAGCTACGGACAGGACTACGGTGACGAGCATAGCTACAGCTACGGACAGGACTACGGTGACGAGCACAACTACGCTTATTGAGCCCACATACACGTCGTGGGGAGTGCCCGGGCTGCCAGTGCCAGAATCTCTCAAGGACAAGGCGTTGGATGCTGTTTTGAAGGACTATCTCAAGAAGTTGGAAGTCGATAGGTAGGGACGGTGCATGCAAGTACACAACACCCAAAAGCTAATATAGTAATTTTTTTGTAGTATAATATAAGGAGTGTTCCACGGTCTGAGAGGTTCAGGTTAGTACGATGGTACCGGGGCAATCAAATCACCTTGATTATAAGGTATCGCTGTATGGCGAATTTGCAGCCACTGCTTTTCGCCATAAATCAAGATACTAAATGGGGAAGACGAAGGTCTCAGGTCAGAAGGCCGGAGAAATACCGGGACCATGGTGATGCGACCTGGACGCGCGAGTCCCGAGAGCGGACCAAGTCATAGTACCCAGCAAGTGGAAGGAAGTTGAGGTAATGGAAGTAACCCGTGTTAGTTACTAGTGTAGTAACCAAGAACACCACTTACAGGTGTGGGGTGTGAGGAGATCTTGGCGCCAAGTGTGAGACGCAAGCGAGTGTTCATGCCGCTTCACTCGCGTAACCAGTGCCAGTACGCGCAACGGCCTAGTATAGGCGGCTACAGTCACGTGCCATATAATTTCATTACCTAAGCCCGGTCAAGTCCCAACAAAAAATTAATGTTGAGAGTGCATTCCGGGAGTGGGTCTAGAGCGTGGTGGGATGGTGGAATGGTGGTCGGATGCGAGGGAGGGGCGCACACGTGACGACGGATTTACGAGTACCGTGATACCAACGCGGTATTCTTGTGAGGGTAGTGTCTGCAGTAGTAGGGGAGACGCGTAGTTTGCCATCCAGAATGCTGAAAAAGTCGAGGCGGGGCAGAGAAAGCGCTTCAGATCTGTAGTGCTTTGGTGACGACTCGACCACCCAGCAATCGGCCTACACAGCTGACGCCCACATGGCATCAGCAAACCCGCTGGGATCTATTGACCCACTTGCGATCGGTGGACCCACCAACACCGAGTGAACCCACCAAAACACATCTAAACTCCCTAGTGATATTTTTTTTTCTTCGTTTATAACCACCCGTGATTCCCGTAGCTGCGAAAAATTTCTACCCTTCCATCGCGCTTTTTTCACTCTCCAGTCCCCGATCCCTTTCCAGGCCACATCATGACTTCTGCTCTGCCTGCCCAGGCTCCGCTGCCTGCTCAGGCCCCTCAGGTCAGGACTTTCACCCTCAATCACGGCTCCATCGAGCACTCCTTCCTAGTGCCCCTGGCCCTCTTTTTTGCCTTCTCCCAGTTGAAGGACCTCTTTTCAAAGGCCCTCCCGCCGCCCACTCCGAACTTCGCGGGTGACGACGAGCCCGCTTCGCCCGCGGAACTCTGCGCCTTGTTCTTGGGCCATGTCCGCGCCGCCAACGTCTTTGACGAGTGCTTACGCTGTGCCCTTGACGAGTTCTCGGCCTGCTTTCTTCCCAACACTGATATCCACTCCTTCGCCACCTCTTTATTGTCCGGTGACCGCGAAGCTGACCCGCGCGCCGACGATGACGAGGAATCGCAGTACTTCCCCACCACTCCGGAAAAGGTCAATAGAATAATAGAAAACTATTACGCAGCCATCTCCCACTTGAAATTGCCCTTTCCCCCCATCGAGTCGAACTTGTTGCATCAGACTACCACCAGCAACCCCGCTTCGCTCGTCGCCGTCTTTGGCGGCCAGGGCAACACCGATGACTACTTTGAGGAGTTGCGCGCATTGTCCCGTACCTATCGCAGCTTAATCCACGACGACCTTCTCGTTCCCATTGCTAACCACTTGCGTCTGTTGACCACACAGCAGGACAGTGTTTTTGACAAGATCTATACCCAGGGCTTGGATATTTTGCAGTGGATCGACTCGGAAGAGAAGACCCCGGACCAGGACTACTTGCTCTCCGTCCCCGTCAGCTGCCCCGTCATTGCCATCATCCAGTTGTGCCACTATGCCATCACCTGCAAGTCCTTGGGCTTGTCTCCCGGTGAGTTACGCAACTACTTTAAGAAGAACGGTGGCGGCGCGACCGGCCACTCTCAGGGTATCGTCATTGCCGTCGTTATGGCGTCAAGTAACACCTGGCAGGAGTTTCAGCTGAACGCGCTTCGCGCCGTTACACTCTTGTTCTTCATCGGCTCCCGCTGCTTGTTGCTGTACCCGCGTACCACCTTGCCTCCCACCATGTTGCAGGACTCGTTGGAGAATGGCGAGGGCAGACCCTCCACCATGTTGCTGATCCGCGACTTGCTGATGAAACAGGTCCAGACCTTTATTGACCAGACGAACGCCCACTTGCCCGCTGACCGCCACATCGCTATCTCCTTGGTTAATGGTGCCCGCAATTTGGTCATTGCCGGTCCGCCCGAGTCGCTTTACGGCTTGAACTTGTCGTTGCGCCACAAAAAGGCGCCTCTGGGCTTGGACCAGCTGCGTGTGCCCCACTCTCAGCGTAAGCTCAAGTTCTCAAACCGCTTCCTCCCCATCTTCGCCCCCTTCCACTCCCACTTGTTGCTGAGCGTCGTGGACGCAGTGGTTTCGGATATGGCCCGCTTCCAGCAGCTGCAGTCATTCGATATCAGCTTTGACCAGGCTCAGATCGGGCTCCCCGTGTTGGACACGTATGACGGCTCAAACTACGCGGACCCGTCCTGTACTTCCTTGGCGGGCAGCACCCTCACAAGCCGCTTGGTCCAGTGCATCACTACCTTGCCTGTGCACTGGGAAAAGGCCGTGAAATTCGCCAACGCCACCCACATTATCGACTTTGGCCCTGGTGGCGTCTCCGGCTTGGGTGTGTTGACCCATCGCAACAAGGACGGTACCGGTGCCCGCGTCATTCTCGCAGGCACCTTGGACGCACCGCTGATGGACGACGAATACGGCTTCAAGGACGAGTTGTTTGCCAGCACCCCAGACCGCCAGATCAAGTGGGCGCCCAACTGGTGGCAAAAGTTCAGACCCCGCTTGGCCAAGACCGCCGCGGGCAAAATCTACGTTGACACCAAATTGTCGCAGTTGTTGGGCCGCGCGCCTCTCATCATCCCCGGCATGACCCCGACCACCGTCTCGCCCGGCATTGTTATTGCCAGTATCAACGCCGGCTACCATATTGAGTTGGCCGGTGGCGGCTACTTTAATGCCGCGGGCATGGAGAAGGCGATCAAGACAATCACCTCCCAGATCAAGCCCGGATGCGGTATCGGCTTGAACTTGATCTACGTGAACCCCCGCATGTTGGGCTGGGGTATCCCCTTGATCAAGGAGTTGCGTGAGCGAGGCTACCCTATTCAGTCCATGTCGATCGGTGCCGGTGTCCCCTCCCTCGACGTAGCGTCGGAGTACATCAACGACTTGGGCTTGACTCACTTGGGCCTCAAACCGGGCTCGATCGAGTCCATCTCCCAGGTTATCACGATTGCCAAGGCCCACCCGCACTTCCCCATCGTCATGCAGTGGACTGGTGGCAGAGGAGGTGGTCACCATTCGTTCGAGGACTTTCACCTGCCCCTCCTCCAGATGTATTCCAAGATCAGACGCTGCTCAAACATTGTGCTTGTCGCTGGCTCTGGGTTTGGTTCTGCGGACGATACCTACCCTTACCTCAATGGCTCTTGGTCTCAAAAGTTTGACTACCCGGCCATGCCCTTTGATGGTGTCCTCTTTGGCTCGCGGGTCATGACCGCATTGGAAGCGAAAACTTCTCTCGCCGTCAAAAAGTTGATCACCGAGTGCCCAGGTGTTACCGACGACCAGTGGGAGCAGACCTACAAGAAGCCGACCGGTGGTATCGTCACAGTACTTTCGGAAATGGGAGAGCCTATTCACAAGATTGCGACGCGCGGTGTCTTGTTCTGGAAGGAGATGGACGAAACCATCTTCAACTTGCCCAAGAATAAGTTGATGGACGCATTGGCCCAGAAGAAGGACTATATCATCCTGCGCTTGAACAAAGACTGCCAAAAGGTCTGGTTCGGTAAGAACTCGGCGGGCAAGCCGTGCGACTTGCAGGACATGACCTACGCCGAGGTGGCTCTCCGTATGGTCGAGCTAATGTACGTGACAAAGTCAAAGCGCTGGATCGATGTCACCTTACGCAACTTTTACGGTGACTTTTTGAGAAGAGTTGAGGAGAGACTTGCAGTAACCCCAGACTCGTACTCGTTGGTCCAGTCCTACGCTACCTTGGACGATGCTCCCATGGAATTTACCTCAAAGTTCCTTGATGCTTATCCCGCGGCCAGAACCCAATTGATTACCGAAGAGGATTGCGACTTTTTCTTGATGTGCGCTCTGAGAGTGGGTCAAAAGCCGGCGCCGTTTGTCCCGGTCTTGGACAACCGCTTCGAGTTTTTCTTTAAGAAGGACTCGCTTTGGCAGTCAGAGGACTTGGAGGCCGTGGTCGATGAGGATGTACAGAGATGCTGCATTTTACATGGACCCGTTGCTGCTCAGTTCACCAACAAGATCAACGAACCCATTGGTGAGATTCTCGACCTGATTCACGATGGACATATTGCCAAGTTGATTGCTGACGAGTACAATGGTGACGAGTCTCTGATCCCTGTCGTCGAGTACTTTGGCTCGGCCCTGATCGCGCAGATCTCAGAGGTGAAGGCGGCTTTGCCTGGTGTGTCGATCTCTGCAACTGGTAAGAAGGAAGTGTACACTGTGACTAATGCTTCATCGATTCCCTTGGACGCATGGTGGCAAACCTTGGCCGGACCTACAAAAAACTGGTTGCACGCAATGATCTCTTCGCCGAGAGTTGTTCAGGGTTCTATGCACATATCTAACCCGGTGCACGATGTGTTGAAGCCCAACCGAAACACCATCGTCGAGTTGGATCGCTCTGCAAACTTGTTGACCGTGTTCGACACCGTCAAGACCGAGAGCAAGCCTGTCGCACAGATCTCTTTGGTAGACTCCCGCTTGATCAAGTTTGAATTGATCGAGCACAGAAATGCCGACAACAAACCAGTTGCCTTGCCGTTCTTGTTCAAGTACGACCCCAGTGACGGGTTCGCCCCCATCTTGGAGGTTATGGAAGGCAGAAACGACCGCATCAAGGAGTTCTACTGGAAGTTGTGGTTTGGTGCTGATGTGCCCTTCGATCTCAACATTGATCCGCAGTCAGCGATTTTGGGTGAGAATGTCACCATCACTGGTGACGATATTGCGAACTTTACTCACGCCACAGGTAACAAATGCGATGCTTTTGTGTCAAGGCCTGGTAAAGTCAGCTACGCTCCCATGGACTTTGCGATCGTCATTGGCTGGAGAGCTATCATCAAGGCCATTTTCCCCAAGACTGTCGACGGTGACTTGTTGAAGTTGGTGCACTTGTCCAACGGGTACCGCATGATTCCTGGTGCAAAGCTTTTGCAGAAGGATGAGGTGGTATCTACCAAGGCTGAGATTAGAGCGGTGTTGAATCAGAGCTCTGGTAAGTTGGTGGAAGTTGTCGGCACTATCTACCGCGACAATGGTAAGACCCCTGTGATGGAGGTGACCTCGGAATTCTTGTACCGCGGTGAATACTCTGATTTTGAGAACACGTTCCAGAAAATAACTGAGGCCCCCTACCAGATTGCTATCAATGGTACAAAGGACTTGGCAGTTTTGACGTCGAGAGAGTGGTTCCATTTAGACCGTGAGGTCGACTTGTTGCACTCTGTCTTGACATTCAGATGCAAGTCCGTGCTCAAGTACAGCTCGGCGTCAGTGTTCTCTTCGGTTCATACCACCGGCCAAGTTTTCATGGAGTTGCCATCAAAGGAGGTTGTGCAGATTGCAACTGTCGACTATGTTGCTGGTAAGTCATTCGGTAACCCGGTCATGGACTACTTGAGCAGACACGGAAAGACGATCGAGAAGGCTGTCAACTTTGAGAACCCCATCCCGCTCTCGTCTGGTGAGGAAATGAGATCGAAAGCTCCTGGCACTAACGAGCCCTACGCAAGAGTGTCTGGCGACTACAACCCCATCCACGTCTCCAAGGTTTTCGCTGCTTATGCTAAGTTGCCTGGCACTATCACTCACGGTATGTACTCCTCGGCGAGTATTAGATCGTTGGTCGAGGAGTGGGCTGCCAACAATGTGGCATCTAGAGTGAGAGCTTTCAACTGCACATTTGTGGGCATGGTCTTGCCAAACGACACGTTGCAGACTTCGTTGGAGCACATTGGTATGATTAATGGCCGCAAGATTATCAAGGTCGAGACCAAAAATATCGAGACAGATTCGACCGTCTTGATTGGAGAGGCCGAGATCGAGCAGCCGATCACTACATATGTCTTCACCGGCCAAGGTTCGCAGGAGCAAGGCATGGGAATGGACTTGTACAAGACGTCAGAGGTGGCACGCGAGGTGTGGGACAGAGCCGACCGCCACTTTGTCGAAAACTATGGCTTTTCTATTCTCCACATTGTTCAGAACAATCCTAACGAGTTGATTGTGCACTTTGGTGGTGCCAAGGGCCGGGCCATCCGTGAGAATTATATCACCATGATGTTCGAGACGGTCGGCGAGAACGGCGAGATCAAGTCTGAGAAGATCTTCAAGGACATTGACCATACCACTACTTCATTCAAGTTTGTGTCGCCCACTGGTTTGTTGTCGGCTACTCAATTCACGCAGCCGGCATTGACGTTGATGGAGAAAGCCGCCTATGAGGATATCAAGTCCAAGGGATTGGTGCCAGCTGATGTCATGTTTGCCGGTCACTCTTTGGGTGAGTACTCTGCCTTGTCCTCTTTGGCAAATGTTATGCCCATCGAG
Source organism: Debaryomycetaceae sp. yHKB357 (assembly GCA_030580355.1). Lineage (NCBI taxonomy): Eukaryota > Fungi > Ascomycota > Pichiomycetes > Serinales > Debaryomycetaceae > Debaryomycetaceae sp. yHKB357. The sequence continues at coordinate 67,662 of JAKTSS010000007.1, read as the reverse complement.
TCTCTTGTCGATGTTGTCTTTTACAGAGGTATGACTATGCAGGTTGCCGTCCCCAGGGATGAGCTTGGAAGGTCCAACTACGGTATGTGTGCAGTTAACCCGAGTAGGGTCGATGCCACTTTCAACGACGCTGCCTTGAGATTTGTGGTGGACGAAGTATCAAACAAGACAGGCTGGTTGTTGGAGATTGTGAACTACAATGTGGAAAACCAGCAGTATGTGACGGCAGGAGATTTGAGGGCGTTGGACACCTTGACGAATGTCTTGAATGTTATCAAGTTGAACAAGATCAACATTGTCAAATTGCAGGCCAGCATGTCTATTGAACAGGTTCAGGCCCACCTAAAGGAGATTATCGACGAGGTGGCAAGCAAGTCCAGTGCTAAGCCTCAGCCCATTGACTTGGAACGTGGCTTTGCCGTCATTCCGTTGAAGGGAATCTCAGTCCCCTTCCACTCTTCATACTTGATGTCAGGTGTGAAGCCATTCCAGAGATTCTTGTGCAAAAAGATTCCGCAGTCGAGCGTGAAGCCGCAGGATTTGATCGGTCGCTACGTCCCCAACTTGACAGCCAAGCCTTTTGAGATAACTAAGGAATACTTTGAGGAGGTTTACGAGTTGACAAAGTCCGAAAAGATCAAGCACATCATCGACAACTGGGAGTCATATGAGTCTGCTTGAGGCCTTGTGCCATCCAAAGACGTTTCTCGTGTTGTGGTTAAGTGATGAAAGTAGCTGCTCCCTGAGTATGTGGTTTGCTCAAAGGAGGGCTCGTGGTGAAGACGTTGAATGATTGAGCATGTGGTAGTGCATTCATAACGTTGATACCGTCACACTAATTACTTTGACACTAACTTTAAATAAATACCATTTAACATTACTGTGAATAATTTTAATCTCTGTTTACTGTACGCTTCACAAGCCGCTGCTAAGAGGGCTTGAGATATTGACTGGGGTGAACCGCTTTGGCAACGAAACCCGCGAGAAACGAGAGCGGAGCCGCTGCGTTACTAAATCCATGTCTAGGTGCCTTGTCAAGTTAATTCGTGGAATGTAACCAATGTAGTGGTCCTCGTCCAATTCCACGTCCAACGGGTCTTGGGTGTGGCATCCCGGCGAAATGGATAATCTTATCGAGTGTTTCTTTCCCGAAGGACTCGTGAGATCACCTGCCTCGTACAATTCAAACAGAATCTGCGAAAGGTAGTCGAGCTCTGGCAACGCGTTCCTCGCAATTTTCATGGGCAACAGCGCGCCGTATATTATATTGAGCAAGGTGTAGATATGCGATTCCTTGGTGAAGTAGTTCACCACTGCTGCCGAATCGTGGTTCTTCATATCCTGAATATCTGACAAAATCTGCTTCGCGAGAGGTAAAGAAGTTAACAACCCAATGTCTAACTTTTCTTCATCCTTGATACCGTATTCTTGAGGGCATATAAAGTCAAATAAGACTTTGGACAAGCGATATAGTTCACGGAGCCGGGCAAAATTGGGTTCGTCGAACGGATTGTGGCACAATTTTGAGTTGCGAGTATGCTTCGCGCTCGTCTCTTCTGCATGTTCACTTCGCAATACCCAGCCCAACGATCCTGCCGAGCTACTATTACTGGGGGCAACCGCTCCCACGTTACTGGTCCCCGCAGTGGTGTTAGAAGAGCTGCTGTTACTCAATACCAGAGAGTGCGAATCCGGGATCTTGAAATTGTTCATTGCCAAGATGTTTATGGGATACTCGCTCACAAGGCCTGGAGAATTAAAAGTGTCGCCACAGGTTTTGCGCAATTTGTCCAACAACTTTTCTGAACTCGGGTCAAACGAGAAAGCCTTCTCTAAAAACTGGCGATTATGCAAAGCATCATACTTCATTGTGTCGTACAACTCAGAAATTTTGGAGGGGTGTGTCTTCTCCACGCTAGTAAATTCTTGAAACAACTTGTCCCAGCGCTCCCTAAAAAGCTGGGGGTCCTCGCCGCAGCACCAGCCATCTTGAAACTCTGTAAAATCATTGTTATCAAAGTTGTATTCCATTATTTGACGATGGAAGTTCATGAGCACACACACACGACGAATAACCTCAAACGGCTGGGGCATTTGCGGCGGCCAAGTAAAGTGGGTGGGAGCCTCTGCTCCTTGTCTCAACAAGGGCTTCAACTTCTTCTTTACCTTGTCCATAAGATCCTTGGCAGCATTCGAGTCGTCCAACAAGTCTTTGCGAATAATCAAAAAGTCGTCGGGCAAAGTCTCGTGCTCCTTATCCAATCCTAATAAGGCAGTGGTAGACAAATGCGCACTTGCAATAACACGTCTTTCAGAGGAAGTGAATACTTTGACATCTTTCAAAGCATCTCTATTCAAGAGTTTAATATCTTGCCGCATCTGCTCACCAAAGTCGTGAGCCTGATGCTTCGCAGAATGGGTCGGTTCACCGCCCCATTTGATGATCAATTGAACTTTGTCGACCAAATTTGGATTATCTGGATTGAGCGATGGCTTGAGCTGGATTTTTGTGCCCGGGAAATTCATCTTCTTTTCGAGAGCTCCACGCAATTGCGTCAACTTCACAATATCTTCCAACTTTTTATCGAGGGCAAGCTTCACAGTCTCTAGCACTACTTGCAAGTCGGGCACCGCTCGGATAATCACCTCTTCCTTGTGTCCCTTCAAAAGAGAAATGAACACTGGGCTGCGGAACGAATACTTAAACTTCTGTTTTGGTGTACGGTCCGCGTGTCGAATGACAGACACCAATCCCTTGAGAACCCACTTTTGTTCCTTCTCCTCAAACTGACTGCGATGAAGCAATTTCGACAGACGCGGGATCTTCGTCTTGATAAAATCGCGCCTCTTTTTCGCTTCGACAAAGAGATCGCGCATGATCCGTGCACACGAATCGTAGTATTCGTTATTGTCCTTGACAAAAGAAAAGCCGTTGACATCGATAACGTATGACGATCCATTGACGCGCAACAAGTCAAAGCCGCATATGGTTTGCTGGAAGACTTTGCTGACATTACGGGCGATAATAGTTTCCTCTTGCGTCAAGGGAGTCACAAAGCGAATTTCCTTGCCGTGAGTATTGCGGCGGACGATCCCATCGACCACTGGAGACTTTCGAGTTTCAGCGTGGCAAAAGTCTTGACCAACTGTGTACGCCTTCACATCTTCAAAGTTATCAGTGTCCATAAACTTCTCGTAAATGTACGAGCCTTCGGTGCGAGGCGAAGACAAGCTGGCGTCGAATTCTGAAGACTTGTTTCCGATTTTGCGAAAGAGTCTTCTCCCGCCGCCCCCAGTGGATTTGGGGTAGTAAATGTAGACATTATGGTCCTCCCCATCCACAGGCTTCTCGACAAACGGTTTCGCCAAGGTGCGGTCGCCAACTCTGAGGGTATCCTCGTCAATCAACTCCCACTCGGGCTCCAGCTGGTTCGTCAAGCTGTGTAGCTGCTCCTCCGACATACCCACTGTTTTCAATTTCTGCCACAAGACATCACCTAATTGCGGGCCGCCATCCCGACTAATTTCGAGGCGTTCTGGAGTGGGGACACCGGCAAAGTTCAAGAGCGCCAAGACCAAGCGGCGATCCCACAAGGCCTTCTGCAAAATCAAATCGTTAAGCAAGTACGGTTTGCGATAATTGACGTAGGATATGGCCTTGTCAAGGGGGAATCCGTTTGAAAAAAAGCTGATGAGAAAGTCGCAAGTGGGCCAGTTCTCAATTGCCTCATCAAGAATGACCTTATCGCCGAAAACTATCGTCTCAAACTCGCCATTTTCGATCAAGCGGTTGAGAATACGGCGGCACGGTTTAGATAGGACTTTGACGTCCATAGCACATAGTCCAATTTTGCCAACAAGAGCGCGTTTCGGTCCTGCGGGTTCTTTACTGATTGACACCGATTTTCTTCGGCTGGACGAATTAGATAAGGTTTTGATAAGGGCGCTTGTCTCGTCGTTCACGGTGCAAATGCTTTGACCAGGAAGAGTGGCGTCTGTAGTGCTAAAGCTGCCACTGGGAGTAGAATTCACGCTGGCGGAAGCCAGTTTGCAGGATCCGTTGCTAGTACTGCGGCGAGAGGGCACTTCCTGAGAGAAGAGCGCATAGGCATTGCTCAGATCGACAGAACCTAGATTGTCTATATTGCATGAGGAATTTCCCTCGAACTCCGGGCTGGCGGTCTTATTTTCCATAAATTTTGCAAAGACTGGAGAGTCTTGGGTGGGCAGTTGCAAGTCTGAAAACTTCTCCAGGGTGGCTGTGACGGGCTCGAAGTCCTCGAGCATGGGAGCGAGCGATTCCAATGCTTTCTCGGTTGCTGGAGAGGGAGAAGAAGCATACGCGTGAATGATATCGTGGATTTTCTGGGAGCGAATGTCTGGGTCTGTACGCTGTTGTTCAGACAAGGAAAGCGGCGAAAGAGGAGACTTCAGAATGGGAATTTGGGGCGGAGTCCGGCTGGCGCGGTCCGGCGCATTATTAGACACGTCTTCGCGGTCACCATCGTCAGACATTGTCAGGGCCAAGCACTTGAAGAGCTCCTCAAGATTAGGGATTTCGCCTGCTCAGAAGTTGCGCTGCTGCCCCGCACTGGAACAAATCGGGGCCATCGCCACGTGCGGATCATTTATATGCACTACACATTACAGCACTACAACGCTGTATCTGCACCAAGATCGCTGATCTTACCGGGACAAGATCCAAGAAGAGCACGTGGCTTCTGAACACTTGATCCGTTGGTGAGAAGTATCGATTTACCCGCGCTCCGTTAGTCCAAAACTCGTATCTTCCCTGAAATGACAGGGCGAGTTTCGTCCTGCAGCCCAAGAGACTGCATCGCTGGATCATTCCTACAATGCCATTGAGATATGGCTGCGAAAACTGAAACACTTTTTCCTCCGTAACCGTAGACTGTCTAAATTCACATCACTCAATTGCCGCTAACGAATCAAACAACACCGAGATGGACTCGCCAAAGTGGTCTCTGCGTATGCATTCGGCAAAGATTGGCGACACGTCAATCACCGTCAACTTTTCCTTGTGCTGGGCGATACGCTCCTTGCCAATGGGATAGGTGTTGGTCACCACGAGGCGGGCAATGTGCGGACACGACGTGAGGGTTTCCAAGCACTCGTCGCTGAACACACCGTGGGTGCCGACGACATACACGTCCTTGGCACCGCAGTTAAGACGCAAGTGCTCGGCGGCCGCGATGAAAGCACTGGGCTTGTCTATCATGTCGTCCAATATGATAGCGGATTTGCCCTTGACGTCACCCACCAAGGTGATAAGTTTCTCCTCCTGCGCTGCAGGCTCATCGTCCTCATCCGACTCGGCATCCTCGTATGAGCAGAGCCCGTCTTTCTGATTTACGCAATCGGACTCTGATTTCTTTGTATCCAGTTGCGCCTTGCATTTGTAATCGTCGTCGACCACGTGCCCTTCCACGACACGGGCGGTGTGGATTTCCGACACGATGTTATCTGACCCTTGAGCCAAGTTGTGGTGGCTAGTGTTTTTGAGCGCCTTGCGGCGCGCATACTGGTCCTGTGTGCGTCGGCGGTCCGTGTGGATCATGGCGAAGTTGATCTTTAACAGATCGGCCAATGCCGTGACACGCTTCGTGCCACCGGGATTTTTGGACACTACGACGGCCAGCTGCCAGTCGTCAATATTGTGGCGAATCCAGCGAGCCAATGTTGGAGCTCCAAAGAGGTTGTCTACCGGTTTTGAAAAGAAGCCCTGCATCTGAGAGGCGTGCAAATCCATCAGAACCACATGATCAGCGCCCGCCATGATGAGCAAGTTAGCCAACATGCGAGCTGTGATAGCGCCGCGATGTTTCTTCATCTTGGACTGCTTGGAATAGGGGAATTGCGGGATGACGGCTGTGATTTTGGAGGCAGAGCCACCGCGGCACGCTGATATGAGAATAAGCAACTCCATAATGTGGTTGTTGATATCGGTCAGGCCCGACTGGATGATGTATACGTCCTCATCGCGAATGGAGACGCCGATCTGGACGGAAGTCTCGCCGTTGGCGAACTTTTTCAAGGTGCAAGGCGCCGGCTCCACGCCCAAGCGGTCACAGACCAATTTGCCCAATTCCGGGTGCGACGAGCCCACGAAAATCTTACACTTGCGCATGAGAGAGGAAGAGTTCAGAAGAGGAGAGATCGCCGAGGACAATGCGTATGATTGGGGTAAGGCACAGTCAAGACGGCGAAGTGCTCTACATCCTACGAAAGGGCCAACCAGCCGATGCCTTTGGTCTTTTTTTTCGCTACCCCCGACGGGATTCCCCACAAGCATATGGTCACGTGTGGGTTATGTAATCGGGAGGTGGATGGGGCGGAGGTGGGGTTGGTATCACCACCACCAGGCGTGTTCCATGATTCAGGATATTCCAGAAGTGAAACTGTTTCACCTGAGTGAATAGCCGGTGACTGTTTCTAGCGAAAACTTTACTACTAGTTAGGAAACACGCTGTAGCGCGTAAATTCACCGTAGAGCACTTTAGGAGTTTCGCGCAGTAATCACCTTGCTCATCGCGCGAGTGATCTGTTAGGGGCACGGTGAATCAACAGTCACCATCACTTGGCGAACGTGGAAGCTTTTCTGTGCAACCACCGAGGTTAGAAAAAAAAATATCATCAATCTCTTACGAGCTCTTACCGTATCTTAGAAATGGCCCCCGATAATCAAACGGTTGATCGCCAAGACCATGTGGTCAACCGCAAGCTCAGAACGGTAGAAACCTTTCGCGAAAGGCTACGCCATTCCCATCTTCTACAAAACATCATCGATTCGACTCCGAAGGGGATCCGCTTCCACACCATTCGATGCTTGGCTTTAGGCTCCCCCACAACCAGCAGAAGCGCATTGTACCAATTGGCTCTTTTGGCAGAACTTCTGGAGGTGTACGCGGCGGAATACGTTTCCCTCTATGATCCGGTCTTTGATGAAAACGACACTGCATTGTTTCGGGCTATGGGATACCATCCGGAATCGGCCTGTAAAACGCTTCCTGAAACTTGTCTCTTCTTCTTGCCGCATGCAGATCACGATCTCACGGAACACTTGATAACAACTGTGCAGCCAACTTGGCTTCTTGCTAATCACATTGTCCAGCATACAGAGCGGATGCCCCGCAAGTCGTTGCACGAAAAGTTCCCGGCCTTGAGTCATGTCGTGCGAGTCGTTGAGCAAAGTGGGAAAATCGTAGCCATGGATAAGCAATTGAACGGGAAAGTGAACGTGGAAGTGTCCAGCGAGTGCGTGGATCACAGTGATAATGATGGGTGCGTAAAGTCGGGTGGGACAGATGAGGGTGAGAGTTCGAATGGATCTGATGAGGCTGGAAATATGGATGGATCTGATGAGGCTAGAAAGTCGAATGGATCTGATGAGGGCAGGAGGTCGGGCGCATCTGATGACTGCGAAAACATGAATGAAAGTGGCGAGTGCCAGTCAAAGGCCAGCCAGGAATCTCTTGTCGAGAAAATGAGGGTAACACGTCTTGAAGATAAGGAGATTGCCGGCAACATCACTGGTGCTCCGCAAAAGCCTCTTCACACCAAAAGTGTCGGCCATCCAAGTACACAAACTAGCGACGGATTCACGACATTCTCCTCGCGTCGGAAGCGTAACCGCAAGACGACTAGACTTGCTGCATTAGCCCTCGACTTTGACTTTGAGCTGATGTACTTTGATCATGCCACAGTCGTGCCGGTTGAAGACGGTAAACTCGATAATGACTGGGGCAATGCGTTTTCCAGTCTCGCGCTACATCGAATAGACCGTTCAAGGACATGAATGTAGGTGCTTTCTTCGAGGTGTCCCCCATAAATTCTACTCTATACCCAAGACCTTATACGCTCCACTAGACCCGCTATGGTCGAAACAAAAATGATAATTTAATACACAATAGAAAAGTTGGAATGAGGTCGAATGTTGTTTGGCTTCGTTTTTTTGTTTATCGGGTGTGCCTTTAGGCTCGCAGCTAAAACCAGTGGGCCCTTGTTGCTTGGCACGCGGCGACACAGGTGAGAAGTGAGAGGTATCAGGATCAACAACAGGAGGAGGAGTGGCACGCAGAAAACATGTCTGCAAACTCTTTCGAGAAAGCAAGCTATCGTACGCGCGGGTAATGAAAACAAGACGAGATTCGCAATGCAGACTCAAGAAGGAGGCCCGAACAGAGACCTAAAGAGGAGATCCCTGACAGTATCCAAAGGAAACCTCCCAGACAGTTACCATAGAGGAAATCTCATACAGTATCCAGCTTCCTGACAGTACCCAACGGAAACGTCCCAGACAGTTACCATAGAGGAAATCTCATACAGTATCCAGATTCCTGACAGTCCCCCGATAGGGGAAAGATGATCGGGGGACGGCCCTGAGGAGTGGCGTGTCACTCAATGAGGCATCCTATCGAGAGGCTGCTGGTCCCGTTGCTTCTTACTGGGCACGTTGCTTCTCTTGTGGCTCCTTTGCGTGCTCTTTCTTCTCCCCAGCTAGATCCGTTTCATTCCTGCGGGACCTGTTTCTTCCCTGCCGAAACCACTGCTCACCTATTGAATCCGCTGCTTCTTCTCTGCCGGTTCCACCTTTATCGGCGCCAGCGATAGTTGGTGCAGAGGCGGGCTTCGGTCGTGCGAGGGAAGCTGGTCAGACGACTGTCGCGAATCACTGAAATCTTCATGTGGCGGGAAATCGTCTGGGAGCAAGTGCTTCGATAGTATAGCGTACAAATCGGCTTTTGTAAATGGTTTTGCAAGAATGTCCGACATGCCGTTTTGGAGGTACGTTACCAAATCATTGTCTTCGATATTGCCTGTCATGGCGATGATCGGGGTCTTGGTATCAAAGGACCGGATCACGCTGGTGGCAGTAGCTCCATCGAGGTTGGGCATCACAATGTCCATGAGCACCAAGTCGTACTTTGTATGCTCCACGGTCAGAATAGCGTTGAGGCCGTCGGTGACGACTGTCACCTGACAGCCATACTTGACTAAGAACTTGCGGCACAACTGGATACAGACATTATCGTCCTCCACGAGCAACACATGAAATTTCGGGTTCACGAGGCTAGTAGTCATAACGTTTGAAAGGGCGGGTGGCGGGACGGCGGGGCCTACGGGCGGGACCGATGTGTTTGCGTTTGGATTGGGAGCGACGCCCATGCCGACGCCAGGACCAGGCGCGCCGCCGGGGCCCGCGACCTGGCTCAGGACCTGTCTCGAGTGGTTTGGGCTATGATGATGGGGCATCGGAACAGGGTTACTCGGACCAGCGAACCCTGGTGGGTCGCCCTGAGGAGGCTGGGCGACGTATTTCGGGGCCAGCTGCAAGCTCACGAGCGCAGGATTGGGAAAGTCAAGCGGCGGAAGCTTGAATCCGGCCAGTTCCAAGCAGTTCAACAAGACGTTCATGGACTGATAATACTTTTCGTTAATCAAATTCACCCCCACCATGTTCTCCACAAGCGTCTTATACTTGGTATTCAAAACCGAGAGTTCCTGCGAGAGCGCGACATTTTGGTTCGTGACCGTGTCCACCTGGTCCTTGAGACGGGACTGGGTAGAGAGCAAACGGCTAATAGCCAGACTCAGGATTTGAGCAGCGGCCTCGCCGGGGAGCTGTGGAGAGGTAGAATCGTTAATGGTTAGTAGTTTGCGGGCGCCCTTGCGCTTGATATTCTCGATGGCCTCTGGGTAGTGCATCTTGAACTCGGGATGCTTGAACTCCCAGGCATCGTCGCCATAGGGATAGTTACGCTTATCCTCGTTCGAGATCTTGACCTTGTGGAAGTCATACTTGTTGAGCTGGCGAACAAAGCTGGCGAAATTGTTGTGCTTGAAATGCCGGGGAAGAATATCTTTTGTAAACTCGTTGGTATCGATAACGACAAAACTATCGCCGTGCACCGTCCATCGCACGACGTTCTTGTAGGCCTCCTGTTCTAGCATCTGGAAGAGTTTCTTGACGAACTCGTTTGAGGTTGTGCGCGAAGGCCCGTTCCCGGGCGCAGAAACCGAGACGGAACCGGAAGATGTCTTCTCATCGAAGGTAGTGTTCATTCTTCTATTAATGCAAATATGTCACCACACTGAACGCGAGACTTCGCCTACACACGGGTTGTCAAGTGTGAGTGGCGTGAAAGAATGGAGTTGAATGCCGTGTGTCGTTTCGCAAAAATAACAACCGGCGTACACTGGTCGCGTTGCAAGGGTACTGCGGTACGGTATGCGTCAAGAGAAGAAGGAAGGAAGGGCCTGGACCGCCTTTTTGGGCCTTTTGATATCTTTTTTTTTTCTGCTCATCCACGTGACACAAATCGTACACAAAAGTTTTGTCGCAGGGTGCTTAACGCCGCATTTTCCAAAGCAGGAACTTTGTTCGGTTAGCGACGCGGTGTTAGCGGTGAGTGTAAGGAGAAAGGAGAAAAAGAAGATCCCCGGCAGCAGAAATGAGCCACGTGGTTGTGCAGTTCTACGGTGTGTACCTCCTCCAATCAGAACCCAAGCCGCGCTCGTTTTACATCGGATCATCGCCAGACATTGCGCGCCGTCTACGACAGCACAATGGTGATTTGAAGGCCGGTGGCGCGTATCGCACTAAACGTTCCGGCTTGCGCCCGTGGCGCATGCTCTGTGTCGTCTACGGCTTCCCTTCAAAGGTGTCCGCGCTACAGTTTGAGCATGCGTTCCAACACCCTCATTTGTCGCGGCACTTGAGGGACAGTAAAAAGACTGCCGACTTCAAGGTCAACGGCATCTCCATTCACCATCGCCTCGCAGCGATCCGTCTTCTCGTATCTTGTACTTATTTTGACCGCCTTCGCCTTCGAGTCTGTATTTTCGATAGCGATACTCTAGAGGTGCAGTGGGCCGCAAACAAGTTTAACGTTGCTCCCGACGTTCAGGCTCACTATGCACATTTCTCAGACTTTGTGGCGAGTAAAGGTTTAGACTCGTATAATGTGGACCACCACTCTGATCTTTGTGCTCTGCAGAGTGGAGACCGCTCCGATAATAATCTGCCAACGACCGATCGCTCACTTTACGACGGTTGCGACAAGGAGGTGGGATCACCAGGGTCGCAACACAATATATCGGAGCCGCAGCAAAAGTTGAAAAATATTACTCGGGACACGGGCACGACCGCACCAATACCTTCTCAGGGTGACGCGAGGACCTTGGGTCAGTCGCAGCAAACTACTTCCTGGCTAGACCTTGCAAAATCACGCATCTTGAAAACGCTGCTGACCTGTTCACACTGTTATGAGACGATCGACTTCTTCCCCGAGGATTCCCTGGACGGGTCGCAAGACTTTCCGCCGCTAGCGTTTCTCTGTCGGCAGTGCCCCGCGACCAGTCATTTAACGTGTATGGCTCAGCCCATCACTGATTCTGTAGATCTTTTACCGTCCACCGCGGCGTGTCGCCAGTGCGGCCTCGTCTATGACTGGGTCCTGGTCGCTAGGATAGCTACCATGCTACGAAGCTATGTGCTGAAAACCGTGTAATACAAGTTGAAAGTGTTTCTAATATATGCATCGGGTATCCCGTGAGGCATTCCTCTGTAGCTGTGAGGAGTGGCTGCAAAACACACACTGCCCACTCAGAGTTCATCGTGAGGCGTAGCATCCTGTGCCTTTTCAAATACCCACTGAATCTCCCACAGCAGATTAATCTCAATCCGTGGGTTCCTCACTATACTTTCACCCTTGATGTGTAAGATTTCTGCATTGTGTTTCGCATTACTCTGCACGATGACGGCGCTCGTCACCTTATCCCCGAGAACAATTATCCGCTCGATCGTGATCCCCGCTAAGCTCGCAGCATACTTTTCCAGGCCGGTCTTGCTTTTTGCACAGAGCCGGTCGCCGTTGGCGATAAAGTCAATCTCCACGTATTCTCCATTGGTATAACCGTATGACTCCCCGTCGTCAATGTACAACTTGCCACGGGCGTTGCGATGCTTGTCTAGAGCCACCACCAAGGTATATGGATCGCGCGCCATGAGACGGGATGAGCGGCGCGCGCGATCCTTGCGCGCCAATATCAGGCCTCCACGTAGCAACATGGGGATCAGGCTCAAGTCGACCGGTATCGACACGGTGCGCGGGTGTGCTTCAAGGAAGACGCGCTCCTTGCTTTCCACGTCTCCCACACTAATATCGTAGTATCGCTCGTTATCCGGTATGTAAATCTCAACAGTGGAGGCGTCTTGCCACGTCACGGGCTTGACCATCAATCCACTGTCTCCCAAAAAGAACTGGTCGTCTATATCAAACGTGTTTACGTTACCGGCATTGTCGTAAAAGAGCGGCTTCATCACGGGGGTTCCGTCTTGAGAAGCTTGACGGAAGCACGTGTAGATAGTGGGCAAAAGCAGGTACCTTGTTTGCAATGCACTGCGTATGACCAGGGTGTAGGGCTCTCCCGGGACCCACGGCTCGCGGCGGCGCGAGTCAATGTGTGCGTGCGCCCTGAAAAACGGATACCAGATACCTGTCTGGTACCAGCGTGTAAGCAACTCTTTGGATGGATTACCAAAGAAGCCACCCACGTCTGCACCCGCAAACGGCATCCCCACCACGTTCGACGTGAGCACCATAGGGATCAGGGCCTTGAGGTACTCCCACTTGGACATATTGTCGCCGGTCCACATGGCCGCGGTCCTCTGCGACCCGGCAAAGTAGGAGCGCGTCAAGATGAACGGCCGCTGACGGGTCAGCAGGGCCATACGCTTTCGAAGTGATCTGAAGGTGAGTTCGTGGAACGACATCCCCCACAAATTGTGCACCAGGCGATGCTCCCAATCGCCATAGTGGAGATTATCTTTCGGCGAACTCGTTTCGGGTCCGTCAAACACACTTGGCTCGTTCATGTCGTTCCACAAGTGCAAGTTTGTGGATTTCCCGCCCATAAAGTCATTGTCCTTGTGCCACGAGAATAGTTTATCCCAGTATGCCTGCGAGTTTGGGTTCATGGAGTCGATCCACACCAGCTCGCCTGGCCAGCAGTGTCCCTTGAAGGTATCATTGTGCGGGCTCTTGATTGTGATTTTCTGGTCAACAAGGTTGTCACTCACAAAGTATCCGGTTTTCAAGTGCGGATCGATAATCGCCACCAAGTTACGCCCGGTCCGGTCAAGCTCGTCGAGCATGCGTTTGGTGTCTGGGAAACTCTGCCGGTTCCAGGTAAAGTACTTTTTATGGTCTGCATACTCAATGTCGAGCCAGATGGTGTCGTACGGGATATGGTGCTTGTCCATCAAGCTATTGATACCGAGAACGTCTGCTTCATCGTTATAGTTCCAGCGGCATTGATGGTATCCCAAGGCGAAGAGCTGAGGAAGCATTGTAAAGCCGGTGATGAGGCCGTAGTTGCGGTTTATCCCGCTGGGCCGCTCGCTCACCAAGATGACAAAGTCGAGCTGTCCGTTTTCCGACATAAAGTGGGTTTTGGGCTGCGATGGCGACAGTTTATCAATGTCAACATAGGTGTCGGCAGAATTGACCCAGAACACCCCAACAGAGTGATTTGGCTTCACTGCCATGACAAGAGGAATGGATCCATACATGGGGAAGCGTGAGTCCGTTTCGTATTCAAAAATGTCCACGTTAAAGAGACGATACGGCATGGCGTCGTTCGTCGTGTCCTTCAATGCCAAGGAATCGGCGTGCTCGGGAAGACCGTACAAGTGAGTGTATCCTGGGAAAGCAAAATCTATCGCGACAGATTCCGGGCCAAGCGGGAGCGAGTCCTTGCTAGAATCTTTAAACAAGTCTTCAAACATGGCGTACGGCGATTCGTGCTTCCATAAATGGTGCAGAGGGTCCTCGTCCAGAGAACGCAAGTGCTCTACGTTGAGTAAATTTGCACTGTTGACGTGCACCTGAATTTCGTTGTGGAGCAACACCTGGAGAGAAGGAGGAGAGAATGTGAGGATGGCGGTATACTCAAAGTTCGCACCGTACTTTATCCGAGCGTCCAGCGCTGATATTTCCACGGAAAGATTATCCTTCGGGACCAGCGCAATGTTCTCGCTTGCGAATGCCCAGGAAGACGTTTCGTTGAAGCGGCGAGAATTGGCATAGTCTGTAGCAGCGGCGACGCGATCCTCGTCGATAGTAAAGCGCAAGCTATTACCCAGGTATAAGGTCAATCTGAATGGTAATTCCACAGTATTGCCGCTTGGAAGCAGCTTTGAAATGGAGCCGGTGAGTGCAAAATCAGGGCTTTGTTCAGATACTTGTACGGTATTGCGGGCGATCTTGTACTTTGATTCAAAAGCTGGGTCGGCGGCCACTGCTTTTGAAAAATGGCGATTGCGGTGACAGAAACCGGATTGGTCACATGTCTTGAACAAGTAGTCCTTTACCGCGTAAGCGAGGTTGGCCGTGACAAGAAGCCAAAGCCAGAATCGCATTTTAGGAGAAACTGAGAATGGAGCAAATGGGAGTAAGTTACCCGACAGAGTTGCAATCCCACGGGATTTTCTAATTCGGATTAATTGATGAGGCGAAAATTACGGATTATAGTCATGAGGCCGGTCAGCGTACTAAAAACAACTTAATTCTCAATTTCCTACACTACGGCTTAACTGAATTTATGCACGTATAGTAAATTGACATCAGGAACCCACGCTCACTGTCATTCTCCAAAAGAGCACCACTGCGAATCGCCGTAATCACTTTAATATCAATCACGTGATATGCGTTGGCGCCCTGCATATAGCACAGTGCACACCGCAGTGTGCCAGGCGAGCCAAATTCGCCTCCATCAGCGATCCTTATTTTAGAATTATTCGGCGACAGTTGTCGACTTCGCTGTTTCTTACCACGACATGGCAAGAAATACTAGATAATATCAGCTTAACGGCGAACGCGATTCTAATCAACCCTGCTGATTCGCCCTGAAGGCAGCACGCTCCGTTGGACGTTGACGAGGATGGCTGTTGTCAATCCCGACACGTTATTGTACTCGTGCTATTTTTTTGTCAAGAAAGAATCGAAATTGGACGGCTGATCATGCAATGCGCTCACGCAGCTGGCCTAACATCCACATGGGCCCCCATGCTCCCTAAGTTGTCTGTTCATGCCGATATGCTGATGGCTGGCGATGGCCGGGGTCGTGCACGCGCTAAAATTACTGTGGATTGAAAGTTTCCGAGGTGAGCGCTTCGAAGAGTGACAAAAAAAACATCACCCTTCAAACAACCATCTTCTTCTAAACTAGAAATAGTCACAACGCTAGCCCACTGCATATCTCTGAACACGTGGTCCTTGCCTCACCCTCTCGTTCTCTTGGTGTCTACTATCTGTTCGTCAAGGGTCAAGACGCTGCATCGATCATGTCGCGAGAAAAGCGCCTGCTTTCTCCACACTCGGATATATCTCTGCCCAAGAGACCCAAGCCCTTGGATTTCTTGACTACAGACGGGCCTTTAACCCAGAAAGATGTTGTCTTCTTCAAAAAGGAAGCAATATGGCGTCAAATGTCCGCGTATAAGCTCAAGCTGGATCTGCTTGCCAGAGATGTGGAGCGATACAAGAGTGTATGCGAATTGAATGTCGCCCGATTAGCGATCCTAGATTCTTGGTACCAGCAGATTACTGATTTGTTCCCCGCTT
The DNA here is from genome assembly GCA_030580355.1 of Debaryomycetaceae sp. yHKB357. Classification (NCBI taxonomy): domain Eukaryota; kingdom Fungi; phylum Ascomycota; class Pichiomycetes; order Serinales; family Debaryomycetaceae; species Debaryomycetaceae sp. yHKB357. The sequence continues at coordinate 52,015 of JAKTSS010000007.1, read as the reverse complement.
CTGACGCTTCAGAGGACACTGCATCTCCTGACATCTTGATCTCCTCTATTGATGACCATTCGCTAGATGGTGTATTACAGCTGCGGCGTGGCAAACTAGATAAGGCGATAGCGTCGGTTTTACGCGATGCCAACAAAGATCCCGATTGGGCCAACAAAGTCAAGCTCCTATCCGCAGAACTAGCGTCGGCGCGAGCGTCGAACACGCTGCTTGCCGCACTGAATGAATCCCTCAAAGCCAAAACAACAGAACTTGATCTGAAGATCTGCGAATTGCATCGCGAGCGCAATCGCAGCGAGCTGCGTACGCTTTTGCGGGTGGACGAAACCCGTCACGAGCCGGGATCTGAATCGGTGAAATCTGAGCCAATAAAGATCGAACCGGGCTCGAACGGTAGCAAGCTGCGCACTGGTCTGGAACCAGCAGAGCCCATTGCATCCGTAGTGAAGGAGGAGGAGGACTTTTCTGAAATGCAACAAAAGCTATCACTACTATCAGAATTAAACAAAGGGTTGAAGGAACTGCTCGAACAATGTGAAAAGAAGCTATTTGATGCCTTGAGTGACCGCGAAAAGCTTTCCTTCCGTCTCGACAACTTGCAAGAAGCCGATTTGGCCGACAATGTACTATACAAGAATGCGGTCGCCGCCCATTCCACTTTGCAGAGACAATACGATGCATTGCAAAAGGCTAATGACGAGAATGTACGCCGTTTGAACGAACTCGACTCGCGACAAGAAACGTGGCTCGAGAAGGTGCACAAGGAGTATGTGTCTGAAACCGAGTCGCTCCGACAACATCTGTGCAAACAGGAACAGGACTTGATACGCGTACGAACTATTCGCGACGACTTGTTGGCAAAGAATGCCATACTAAAGCTGAGTCTTGAAGAGAGTCCGTGCACGCAAGAGCTCGTCAAGCTCAACCAATCGTTGACGGCACGATTAGAAGCCTTGGAAAAGCCCGTTGCCACCAACCCTAATGCAGAGGCTTTTGAAAAGCTCGACCATGCGACCTTGGTAGAGCGTATCGTCCAACTCACTGCCGAAACGGTAGAGATTGAAGCGGCGTTCCGAGAAGTGCGGCAAGCGGCACTGGCAAAAGTGCTTGACGCCGTTGACCACGAAAGCATGATCAAGAAGCTCTCGGTCGAGAAAACCAAGGCCGACCAGAAATATTTCGCGGCTATGCGCCACAAGGACGCCATGACGGCCGAAATACGCTTGCTAAAGACGAGGGTGTCCAAGCTGCAAGACGTTATCAATACCAATGCCGAGCTCGAAAAGCTGTTGCGAGCGAAAATCGATGCCATGGCACTGCAAGTCAAGGACTATCGCCAGATCAAGGAAATGGCCCACCACGAAAACACCAAGCTCGAGGCCCGGTGCAAAGCCGTGTGCGCCGTTAGAGACTCGCTCGCGAGCCAGGTCAAGAAGAATGGCGAAACGATAGAGGCCAAGACGCACGATCTCTTGATTGCACAGGCCCAAGTGTCGCTGCTCGAAGCGCGCGCGGCCGCTGCCGAAAAGCAGTTGGCCCATGCTACTCTGCAGTTGGAAAAGGTCAAGTCGGGACAGGCCCTGCTGCTTTTCGACCAGGACCGCGAGCAATTGGAGGCGCTCCGGTCCATTGCAAAGTGCAGCGTGTGCTCCAAGAACTGGAAGAACACCGTCATCACGGTGTGCGGACACGTCTTTTGCCAAGAGTGTGCCAACGAGCGCCTTGCAGCACGGTTGCGGCGATGTCCGTCGTGCAACAAGGGGTTTCTGGCGAACGATCTTTTAACGGTGCACTTGTAGAGGGTGTCACAACTCGCTACGAACATGTAATTTTACAAGTTATATCATCAGTCATTGCCATTCATTGGCGCTCTATTGGTCATGAGGACGCTAGATAGTTGTGTACTTTACAAATTCGTTATGCGTATATTGAACCTGACGGCTTGTGTGATCTCCAGTGTGACAGGTTGCTTGGGCGTGCAGTCGGGCCATAGTACCGCGCATGTCTCTTGACTATCACAAGTACCTGACCAACAGAGTGCCGAGACATCATTGGAGTAATATTTGACATGTTTGGCCGGTAAAGCCAATAGGTAGACCACCTAAAATGAAACAAGGGAGCGACGCAAATTTATTGCCAATCAAAGTGATGTAGCCAATAGATGGGGTACCATGTCGAGACCATCGTTGTATCTCAGGAGAGTACGTAGGATACCACGGTATGTGGGCATCGGCCCGTCATGCCTCGCGAGGGACACAATTACCATCCCGAGATGAAAGTTCCCGTGTGACCTAGCTGTTTCATAGCCGCTGTGACCCAGCTGAGACACGTGCAAGACAGTGTGACAGTTCAACTGATATGGGACCCGATGTGATACAGCTCTACCAGGGTAAAATGAGGCGTCAGGTCTAGAGTTCGTATTGCGTGTTTCCGCGTGCTATTTATGATGAGGCACGGAATAAATTATCTGATGACATGCAGAAAGGAAAGCTGGGGGCCGAGGTTGATGGAATATCTCAACAGTCTTTACCCGCGTCTTTTCACAGATTCTCTAGAGGGGAGATCGCATCTTCAAGACGGGTGAAGGCCAGTGGTATATAGAAGTGAAGGCTTCTTCCCAAGTGTCAGGAGACCATAATTGAGACGAATTCGCCAGGAGTGCAAAAGGCGTATGGACCAGGCTAGACATGGTCGACGAAATCGAAGGTAATGCTAAGATGTTTGTTGTCGGGTATAGCAGAAGATCTTGAGGTGACGTTCTACACATTTACTTTGATTACAGCATGTGAGCGCTTACTTCTGTGTGATCTCAGATCATTGCCGACCTGTCGATCACGAGCTGTGGGGTAAGAATGCCTGTAATTCATAGGGCGTATCCTCTGCCTCTGCAAAGACACAGAGTCTTTAATCTTTGGGATTGACCCAGCAAAAGACTGAAAATCAACCCTCCAAACTCGAGATTGTCATTTGGTTGGGCGAGGCTCTGCAATAAAAGCGGAGACAAAGAAGGAAAGTATTGCTGAGCCGCACCACTTTCTGCATCACAAGAGGAAGCGCCTTGTAAAAACCAAAGCAGCGGATTGAGAATAAGGCTGTCGTGCCAACATTGAAAGAGCCACCGCGGCCATTAGATCAGGAAAAATAGGGGCTACCCGGCCTGAAACGCGAGCCGAACAGCCAGCACCCACACGGCTGTAACGTGTGAGTGATCTGATGAGTCATCAACTGATTATCCGGGTAAATTCTTTGTAATCGGATGCTTTGTAGTTGCGGTGAGGAGCTTTTGCCTCGAAAATTCGAGGCTGGCAACGATGGGGCGAAGAAGAAAAAAGTTGTGCTTCTCCGTACACTTTGAGCACCAAGACTCCCAGCACACGATTCTCCGCCAGCTATGCTACCGAAGAAGAGACCAGTCTAGATGTGCGGTGCGTGCTCTTGAAGCAAGACATGGAGCGCGCGACGCGAAAGAACTTTGTGCCGTGTATCAGAGGTGAATGCTGGGGCAAGCAACTGTGCTCATGGTAGGGGGGTAAATTTACGAGTTTCTCTACACGTGAAAAGACGCAAGGCCGTGATCCGCTTCACAACTCGCCTCTACAGTACCACCAGTTCTCAACATCGGCCACAGGAGCGTCCACCGAGACTGTGTGGTTCTGCTATCTCCCGATCAACCATGAATGTTCCTGCACACAAGGCGGTTTGCCACCCCGATTGGGAACCAAGACGCGTACTGCCCTTTTCCACAAGGGAAAAAAAATGACGGCGCCGAGCAGCCGAAAAAAAATGCGTGTCGCGTCGCTGGAGCGCGGCCGTATAAATAAAGTTGCAATTCCGCTGCTTCCTTCCCGACCGGAAAAAAAATTAGTGATTGTATTACGTAATTGCAGGTCACCTGACACTCTCCTCTGCATTTACTAGAATGATGTCGACATCGCCATCGTTCGAAGTCCATGAGCCAGCCGCACAATTCCCGCAGCCGTATGCAAAGCACCTGAGCAAATTGGATGCAGCGTCGCCTTCGAAAAGCCCTGGCGACGCAAACATTGACGACGCGGAGAAACCCTTATCCCCGCCAAATCCGTCCCCATCTCCCATGAAACACAAACTGGACGACGATGACGACGCTCCTTCCCCTCGCCAACCAGCCCCAGAAGATGACCCCCAGGACAATACTTGTCAAGACAACACCCAGCCAGCCCTCTCCGAATCCCACCACGACGCTCATGAGAACCTCCTGGAATCCCTAGATGATAAATCCCTCGATGCCCAAACCCCCCTGAAACGAAGTCTAGATCTGGACGATGCTCCAGAAGCTAAAAAAATCAAATTGCAAGCCGACCCTGAAAACCCCCTCTCCCCGAGCGACCCCCTCTCCACAACCGACCCGCACCCTGCAAACGACCTGCACGCCCCAAACGACCCACAAGTTCCAACCTCGGACCAAAAACCCCCTCTCGAACCTGCTCCCTGCCCTCCTCCAGAGCCCGATATGAACAACTTGCCCGAAAACCCTCTCCCCCCGCATCAATCAAAGTTTGCCCTCAACATTATCAAAGCGATCAAGCGTTTGCGTGATGCCAACCCCTTTCTCCAACCAGTAGACATTGTCAAGCTCAATATCCCCTTGTACTACAACTACATTCCTCGCCCCATGGACTTGTCCACTATCGAGCGGAAAATCAACGCAAACGCCTACCAAACCCCTGAAGAGTTGACGCTGGATTTCAACTTGATGGTCGCCAACTGTATCAAATTTAATGGCGAAAACGCTGGCATCTCAAAGATGGCCGTCAATATTCAAGCCCACTTTGAGAAGCACATGCTCAACTTTCCTCCGCGAGAATTGCTCAATACGCTGCTGCTCCCTGACGTTCAGAACGCCGACCCCGCAAGTAATACCTTGTCTAAGCGCCGCTTGATTGTCGAGGCCGAAAAGTCTGTGGCAGCACACCGCCCAAAACGCACGATCCACCCTCCCAAACTGAAGGAGTTGCCCTATGACGTGAGGCCCCGCAAGCGCAAGTTTGCCGCAGAATTGCGCTACTGCAACCAAACAATAAAGGAGTTGCTCTCGAAACGCCATCTGAACTATAACTTTCCGTTTCTTGCTCCTGTAGACGCTGAAGCACTCAACATTCCGCACTACCACGAGGTCATCAAGGAGCCGATGGACTTGGGCACGATCCAGCTGCGCCTCGCAAACAACCAATACGAAAATGGCGAGGAGTTTGAGCGCCACGTTAGGCTCGTGTTTTCAAACTGCTACACATTCAACCCGGAAGGTACCGAGGTCAACGCCATGGGCCACCGCTTGGAGGCCGTGTTTGACAAGAAGTGGGCGGGCAAGCCTGTAGTCACTGACGGCAACAACTCGGACTCGGGGCTGGCGTTCTCAAGCGACGAGGAGGACGTGGAGCCGGAAATCTCGGAAGCGATGCTCTCGGAGGTGCCCGCTATCCGCTTGTTGGAAAATCAGCTCATTCGTATGCAATCCGAGTTGGAAGAGTTGAAGAAGGAGCACTTGAAAAAGATGCGCGAACAGCAAATGGCCCGTCGCCGCAAAAAGAAGACCAAGCGCTCGGGCTCGACTGTCAGCAGGCGCAACGGTAACGGCTCAGTCCACAGTAAAGGCCTGTTTGATCGCAGCAGCCACGCTCCCCCACCACCGGTAGTCACCTATGAAATGAAGAAGCAGGTTAGCGAGGCAGTGCCCAGCTTGTCGGACAAGAAATTGCAGGCCTTTATCAAAATCATCAAGGACGACGTTGAAATCTCGAATGAGGACGAAGTCGAGTTGGATATGGACCAATTGGAAGACCGCACCGTCCTAAAGTTGCACACGTTTTTGTTTGGCAAAAAGGCCATGGCAGCAGTCTCTAGCAAAAAGAAGAAAAAGTACTATGCCAGCAACAATGTGGACGAAATGGAATCGTTGCGCAGCCAGTTGGCCTTGTTTGACGAGGGTCAAGAGTTGAATGCTAACCAGGCTGGCTTGATGCGCATTGGCCACGACCAAGAATCGTCAGACGATGACGTTTCATCCGAGAGTTCGGAAGAAGAGTAGTTGGGTTCACCCTGGTCCAACTGATGCGCGTGCTGCTGTGTATTTCCATGTTGCATGTGTTTTTTCTTCTCGGATCGTGTGCCCTTTCTTCTCAGACCATGTGGCCTTCCTTCTCGGACCATGTGCCCTTCCTTCTCTGTAATTTTTTGGTTTTAGATTTAATGTAATTTCACGATCCCTGTACACTAATTTTTTCTCCCTCAAGTGGGCGCGCAGGTCATCGCGCACCCATGACCGTTGATGACGAGAATGCAATCCCGAATCTATCCCTCCTCTCTGTCGAGCCTTGTGATCCCGTCGTTCCTCCTCGTGATCCCAACAACAATCCCTTGCACATTCTCAAAACAACAAGGTCGAAGTATGGCAGACCCGCGTATATCGCTGGTCCCATGGTGAGGTACTCCAAACTTCCCTTTCGTGAGCTCGTGAGGCTATACGCAACCGATATTGTCTATACCCCAATGATGCTTGCTCGAGAATTTGTGCGCAACGAAACGGCTCGTGCCACTGACTTTTCTACTAACCAGCGCGATGCACCGCTAATCGCTCAGGTCGGTGCTAGTAACGTGCAAGACTTGCTCAAATTTGTTGAGATGATACATCCGTACGTCGACGCAATCGGCATCAACTGCGGGTGCCCTATTAGAGAGCAGGTCCGGGAAGGCATCGGCGCTGCTCTAATGCTGAAGCCGGACTTGGTGGCGGAAATGGTCAAGGCGGTTAAGGATAAGTACGGCGACACCGTAACAATCGAGACCAAAATCAGAACGCATCCCAACATTCAAGAGACGCTCGACTTTGTTGCAAAGGTCGAGGCTAGTGGTGTCGACTTTATATCCGTCCACGGGCGCACCAAGAACACTCGCTCATCCATTCCAGTAGACTTGGACGCGATCAAATTGGTGAAGCAACATGCGACAGTCCCGGTGGTGGCTAACGGAGACTGCTTCTCTCTCGAAGATGCTCATCGCATTGCGGAGTATACGGGCGCCGATGGAGTCATGTCCGCACGAGGAATTCTCTCCAATCCTGGACTTTTCGCAGGCTATTCCAGGACGCCGTGGTCCGCAATCGAGCGCTTTCTCGACCTCGTTCTCAGATATGGCTTGCCCTTTAGGGTGGCTCAGCATCAGCTATCTGAGATGCTACACAAGGTTGTTCCCAAAAAGGTTATCCGCGAGCTCAACGAGGCCGATTCAATATTGGAACTTATTGATTGGCTCGACGCCAGATTCGTTATAAAGAGACGCAATGAGGAAGGCTTTGCAACAGCAATCGACTCTTTGTGGCGAGATTCTTCTGATGCGGTTGCAACTGAAGCGGATGCTACGTTATTGACTTGATTTGAATAATGCTGATTATGCTTTTTGAAGGAAATATAGATTCGTTTGCAATCATACCTTTCCAACGGATGCTACTTTTCCGGCGGATCATGCCTTTGCGATGTATCATCCCTTCCGATGTATCATACCTTGGCGATGTATCATCCATTTCGATGGATCATCCCTTCCGATGAATCATGCCTCTTGATCAAGAAAGTCTCGGTTTTGAAGAGACACGCTTTTCGTCTTGTTTTCGACCTTGTATATTCCCACCAACTGCTGTGCCAATTCGAACATATTGTTTCGGAGAGAAATGACAACAAACTGCGCGTTTCGGGTTCGCTCCTTAATATAGTTGGCCACAATTGAGACGTTTCTAAAGTCGAGGGCCGCATCGATCTCATCCATAACGTACAATGGCGTGGGCTTGTACTGATGCAATGCAAAAACCAATGCGAGCGAGCTAAGCGTCTTCTCCCCACCCAGCAAATTGGAAATGTTCTTCCAGGATTTCTTGGGAGGCATAACGCTGAACAAAATTCCCTCAGAGAAGGGATCTAAACTGTCCACCAACTCCAATTCGGCATTGCCTCCCATAGTGATCATCCGATACATATCCTTGAGTGTCATGGAGATTTCGTGGAAGCCTGCCATGAACTCGTCTAGCCGGTCCTTTTTTAGTTTTTCGCAAAGCACGACCACTTCGTCCCGCTCGCTGACAGCTTCATTAAGCTCGATCCGGCGCGATTCATGCTCTTGTTTCTTGAGACCATACTCTTTTAAAACTTCGATATCGACTTTGACACTGGCCATGTATTTTTCAAGTTGCTCCACGTCATTATTGACGACCTCAAGATCCATTTCTTCGAGTTCTTGGGCCAGAAACTCCTTCAAAATGCCTCCGTCGTAACGCTCGCGGTCTTGCTCGTCCATCCAAAAAAGATAAGGTTCAGCATCAATGGTGTTGAGACTCTGAAGATGGGCTCGATCGTCGTTTATACGTCGCTGTGCGGTCTTTAAAAGCGCCAGGTGCTTCTCGAGCTTGTGCTCTATCTCGATCTTTGCCGACTTGAACTTTGAAACAATCTCCTGATGCTCCGACAATTGAACACTGAGAGCTTCGAGCTCTTCTTCCTTGTCGCTTTTAACTGACTGCATCTCTGCGATGCTTTTTTCGACCTCTTCTAGCGCAGTAGCTTGTTGCACCAAACTAGCATTCGTTTCTTCAATCATGGCGTTCAAGTTTGCAATGTCAGCTTGAGCGTCATGACTGATCTTTGTATTCCTTTCAATACTTTTTTCGAGCTTGCGGGTTTCCATACGGTTGCTTGAAGTGCGCTCATTGATTATCTCAATCTGCTGCTTGGTAGAGTCCACTCGTGAGTTTTGAAGCTTTAATTCGACTCCGCCCATTTGCATAATGGATTCTTGTAGCGCCTGGATCTGAGCTTCCAAGTCCACCATTTGCAGTTTGATTTCTGCCTTTTCGGCATCCAAAACTTGCAACTTTTCAGTATTTTCTGCGATTGGGGCATCGTAACGCTGCTGAAAATCTGAATCCTCACTTTCGGCCAAAAGACTGCGGCATACCGCAGTAATTTCTTTCTTTTCGGCGCTCAACAGTTCGATATCTAGTCGTAGACGTGAGATTAAAAACTCGGTTTCGGGCTTGATCAGCTTAAGTTTCAGCAATATTTCCTCCTTGTGACGTAGCTCGGAGTCTGCTTCCTCGTACTTGGACTCCAAGGATGCGAGCTCTTGCTGCATTTGTGCCACATCTTCAGCAGAGAATTCGGCAGCTCCCGGTCGGTGAGAGTTTGCTAATTTCATCATACCTTTGGCCACAAAGTTACCGCCACCGGTCATGGCTCCGGATGTGTCGACGACCTTCCCATCTAGGGTCACAACCTTCCAACGTTTAGCGCCATACGCAACTCTTTTGGCTTCATTAAGATTTGGAGCAACCAAAGTGTTGAAGAGCTTGCTGTAAAATGCGGGAGCAAATTTCTGATTTTGGGGCTTTATCAAATCAAAAAGCCGCTTCACTCTATTGGGATCACCAGGAGTTTGGATTGGTGCCATATTAAAGTCGCGGAGTTTATCTAGGCAAATGAAGGTCGCGTATCCCAAGCGGTTTTTCCGCAAATACTCGATGCAAGTTTGTGCTGTCTCGACGGTTTCGACAACCATTGAGTCCAAGCCTGGGCATGCAGTTGATATTGCGGCATCGTACACATCATCAATCACGCCCAAGTCGCCCAAGCGACCGTGGAAACCCTCGATTCTGCCGCTTTTTGCTAGTCGCGTAAGACTGGTGAGCACCTGGCTCTTGTTCTCGATCAGCGACAAGGATGTAGCGGCATCTTGAGTTTTCTGTCTAAAGCTGGTCATGCGAGCGTGTTTGTCGGCGACCGACTGGCGCTCATGGGCGCACTGCTCTTCCCCCAACGTGATTTGCTCAATAATCTTTTCGAGTTTCGTTGTTTGTTCGGCAAAATCAGCTTCCTTTTGCTTACCCTCTGTCTTTATATCCATCAATCGTTGCCTTGCATCGTCCAATTGCTTGGATTTTGCAGCTTTTTCCGTGGTCAACATCTCGATAGTTGACGTGATCAAACCGATCGTACTTTCTTTTTCTTTGATTTTGGCATTCCAGGGATCTAGTTGCAGCTGAAGCAGCTCAATTTGCTCCGTTAGATGTGAGGTCTTTGAAGTCAAACTGTGTCTTATTTCACTGAGTTTTGCACGTTCCTCCTCCAACTTTTCGGCGAGCAAGTCTAGATCCGTGCGAGCCTGCGACATCTCCAGGGTACAGCTTTCCAACTTGGCCTGCGACTGCGCTAAGGCGTGTACCAGCAGTTCCTTGTTTTTCAAGGCCTTTTTGAGTTTAGAAGCGTAATTTTTGCTCTTTTCGTCGAGCGAGACCCCTAGCCGTTTTATTTCCCGCTGTTGTTCGTTAGCCTTAGAGAGGTTTTTTGCCGCTGCGGCAAGGTGTCTTTTGATTAGAGATTCTTGGTCTAGAGTATCCTTGATCTTTGCAGTAAATTCTTTATTAGCGTCCAGTTTTTCCTTGAGGGTAGCCGTTAGATTGTTAATTACTCGCTGGTTCTCTTCCAAGATTGTTTGATTTTTCGAAATTCTGGCCTGGAACTGAATGGATTTGGTGGTTGCAAGTTTTTTCTGGACCTCGAAAAACCGAAGAGCCTGGTCCTTTTTATCTTCCAATTGCGACTTATCCTTCTCCACCAACTGGAAGCGGTTTTCCTTTTCAAGGCACCCCTCATTTAGAAGCTCTATTCTAGCCAAATTGTCGTCGATAAGTTGCTTGTAGCGGGCTGTGCCGATAATATCTTCCAAGTACTCGAGCAATCCATCGTCGCTCTCGCGTTCCGCTTTTGCCTTCATTTGCGCAATCGACTCGACTTCGCCCTGCAAAATCAAGAAGCGTTTGTGCTCCAAATCGATTCCCTTACCCTTCAAGTAATCTGTGACTTGGGTGTAGTTGCTCCCCTTACCATTTATGTAGTATGTGGACTGGTTCAGGCGAGTCGCTCTGCGGGATATTACCAAGCCAGAGTCTGGAACGATATGCGAGACTCCTTCATGGTGGGGGTCATCGGTAACATGCTGGAAGTGAATATCGACTTGACAAAAGTCCAACCTGTCTTCCTGAGCCGAGTTGTGTATCAATTCAGATAGTTTTCCCTGTCGCATTTTCAGGGCACGAAAACCGAAAACAAAAAGAAGCGAATCAATAACGTTTGATTTACCGCTTCCGTTGGGACCCACTACGGCCGAGAAGGACGCATTGAACGGGCCAATCATCTGGGTACCCGCATAAGACTTGAAGTTTGTTAATGCAAGCTGATGAATGACTAGTCGAGGCTCTGTGCTGGGGGTCGAGGGTTTCGAGACGCGCTTTTTGGTGGGTGTATGCTGTAGGAATTCGACTTGTTGCTGCGAGAAGCTAAGTGGTGTTTTAGTTGGGGATATTGGTAGCCTAGGCTTCTCAGTTATTACTGGCTCGACTTGTGAAGCAGTAAGGGCCATATCTGGAGTGTGTTGACGAGAGCTCAAGAATTGCTCTTCCTGCAGAACTTTACGCAGCGAAACGCGAGGAGATCCTGGGAACACCTTGGCGTCCGGATCGCCAGGAGCTAATGTAACAGGTGGCAAGGCCTCATTCTTGATCTGGGGTCCAGGAAATCCCTCTAGAGACGCGTTTGACGCGTCATCATCGTCCTCATTCTCGCCATTTAGGAAGCCGAGATTTGAGTCCGATTGAGGATAATCACTGTTGTTGATAAAGGTTTCTTCGGGCTCTTCGAGCTCACCGGGCTTTCTGAGCTGGAAATGAGGCACGCCTCTCTTCCTCTTGTGGCTCATACAACTAGAAAGAGATAAGGAATCGCGAGGTGAGACTGGAAAAACCACAACTGGTGTGTATTATATGCAGGTTTGTGTATCTTTGAAGACATTCTTACCGCAATACATAAATTTCATAGGGTAAGCAGGTTCATACATTTACTGTCGAGCGGCTCAATTTGTGTGAGTAGTCGCGATGTGATATTTAGCAGTGTAAAATTTGTGTTACAGTACCCTCTATCAGATTACAGTGATGCTTGGCTCTGTTTGACAGTGACATTTCCAGAGTGTTCTGAGAAAATTATGAAGTTCAGCACTAAACTTGGGATTATTGACGTACTGCCACTTCTCAATCGTCATTTCTCTTTCGTGCAATTTCTATTAGCGATCTCCTCTGCGAATCAACCGTGTAGTATATCTTCTTTGCTACGCATGCTCAATACCACATCTCAATCAAAATATAACATTGAAAGTGGTGAAGTGTATTTTTGACTTATTATGTATTGCGGAAAGGATCTCAATACCGCATTTACTCAGCTGCAAATGCCTTAAAACACCATCGCGCAGCTTTGAGCTCCTCTATTGTAGTCCCATTGTTTGGAGGTACCTATTTCTTGAGAGGTGTCTGCTTTTTTAGGGACACGATCCCCTGTCTATGAGGTTTCCTCGTCATCTTCCTTTTCTGACTCTTGTTCTCCTTCAGACTCTTGCTCTCCTTCTTTAACTTCAGATTCTTGTTCTTGATCTTCACCAGATTGATTTTCCGCTTTCTCAATACCATTCTCATCTTCAGATTCATCGAATTTGATCTTCTTATTTTTGGGTGGTTCGGCGCCTTCTTCCGGTAGCGATCTTTTATTGTGCACTGGCGGTTCTACTGCAAGAGGAGGCAATCCCCTCAAGTCTCGCTGTATCCTTCGTAGCTGTGATAAGACCGGGCCATTTCCTGGCGCATCTGAAAGGCCTGTCGCAGCAATATTCGTGCCGGGAATTCCAGACGCAATACTCTCGCTCGCACTGATGAATTCGCTCAAGATGCGTTCCGATTCTTCCATACTCAAACACTTTGAGCTGCTCACATGTATCTCCGTAGGTGTATTTATGGCCGATGGAGCAGCTCTTCGTGGTTTGAATGCAGTGGACATGGATTCAATCGGCGATGAGGTCGAGCCTTCTTGCATGCAGAAACGAAAAAATCGTCAAAGGTGCGGTCGCGTGAAAATAGCGGAGGCTGTGGATCTAGCCTGTCTCAAGTCTCACTTCAAGGTCACCAATTGCTTAATCAATACAAACCCTCTGATGTGGCCTGGAAGTGTCCTCATTCGCAATGCATCGCTTCAGCCTGCTAGGTTTATCCGCTCCTTTTCATCGCTTATGGTGGTAAACCCCACTAGACTTTCATTTCCTCTCGCCTCGGGCCCGTCGCCGTTGACAATACCCTCGCCCCTCTCAAACCCGCTCCTGCGCATGTGGGGCCTTTCGCAGTTGCGATTCAAGTCTAGAGGTAACACGTACCAGCCGTCAACGTTGAAAAGAAAGAGGACTTTGGGTTTTTTGGCGAGGCTACGATCAAAGAATGGCCGCAAGATTCTTCAGCGGAGAAGGGCCAAGGGTAGATGGTATTTGACTCATTGATTACTGCCATGGACCGAATTGCTGTAGCATGCAAAATAAATAGACGCTCTTCGTCTATCTGCAAGTTATGAGGTTATTATAATTACACACACAAACTCTCTTGTACATTTCTTACGAATCAATAACGTATTCACAAACAATCAAGCTTTCCCCAAAAGCCGCGAATACTGCAGCTCAACTGCTCGCATAGCCTTTTGTAAACTGACAATTGCATATTGATGCGTCGCATTAGGAAACTTCTCGCGGTGCACCCCAAACCATTCCAAAGGCGGCGTGGCATTTCCAAGCTCCTTCAAACGGGGCGCCTCGATAATTGGAGGCACGATTGCCCGGTAAATGTACTTGGACTCATTAGATACCTTGTCGAGCTTCTCGGAAATAGCCTGGTCGATTTGCGGTGTGGGATCTTCGTCTTTGAAAAGATGCGAGGAGAGTGACAGCGCACTCTCGACGGCAATGTCGCGATGATATAGTTCGCCCACGGCCTGCCTCCGGTGACGGCGCCTCGCCAGCAAGGTTTTGTCATGTATCGTGTACATCTCGCGTATGAACTTTATGGAGCCCAAGTTCCAGCGGATGTCCACCGTGCCGCCAAAGGAGGACTGGTACAAGTATTCGATAACGTTGGTTTCTTTCTCCTGATACGTCGTCATGGAGATCTCAAAGGAGGGGAACACAAATATGGACCCTCCGCTCGACTGTCGAGCGAGTGCCACATACTCTTGCACAGAGCACTCGTTGATAAACTCTTCCAGCACCGACGGTGCTTTGGACAAGGAGACATTTAGATCGTTGAACTCAATGTCCAACTTGTTGGTGACACCCTTGGAGTATCCTCCCTGCAGAAAATCAGCGACGGATTCGTCCAAGTGCACCTTGAGAACCTTGGTATCGTCGAGCGAAGAGGGATACACGTGAATCAACACATTCCCAGCAACTACCCTTCCTTTGGCTTCGAGGATTTGCACAGCGTGCAACAAATTAGATATAGCGTCGGGTGCAGCCTCGTGCTCAACGTTCGTGCTCTTTTGTTCATCGCCGAGGGTTTCCCGATAAGAGCGCTGATTATCCTGCCCAATCCGTGAAAGTGTATTGTAAATATCGTAGCAGTTTGACGCGGTCAAAGAGGTGATGAATACCTCAGCAGACTTGACTCGCAACTCGGCGTAGAGCATGTCCTTATGGATATTGCTTTCGTTCTTTCTGTTGATGACGTCGGTCAGGATGGAGTCAATGTTGACAATAGTAAACACGTGAAAGTCAAAGGACGCTTTGAGGTACACTTTCTCAATGCCCCCGTAAATCATAATCAAGGGCACATCCAAAATCTCACCCGTCTCGAGCGCCCACGCTATTCCAGTCTGAATATGAATGTTTTCCAATGTGAGATTGCCGCCAAGACGTCCTTCAGATTCTAGCACGATTGATTTGATACCAATCTTTAAATCTTGAGACCAATCACTGGTTTTGCGTGACAAAGCCCACACGGTTTGCAACTTCATGCTAAAGAGACCCAACGATTGACCAAAATCGACTTCAAGAGATACGCCAGTCACGGTGACAGTGAGAATCCAAGGGAATGCGCGCGTGGTATTCACCTCACTGCACTTGGAGGCAATGTTTTTCTGTTGGGCAAGGATAGGCGCTTGCGGCCTACGAATACCCGGTTCTTGAGACTCATTCGAGAAACTAGAGTAGAATTCCGAGTACTCTTTGGGGAACCAAATATCCTTGAATAGATGCAAGTCCTGAAGCTGTTTAACATTGATATACCCCTTCACATTGGTGAATAAAATGGACAGAACGTGGTTAGGGTTCTTGCCATACTCCACAAAGCTGGTCAAGATTATGCGATCAATCCCCACGGATCCACTAATCTCTCGCGAGTACACATGCTGAAGCGACGCGGACATGGGGTCTAGTTTCACGCTTATAACAGCGGACGAAGATCCTTCATCACTGGTGTTGCATTGTACGTAAACACCTCCGATCTGGACGATGGCCGCAACTTTTGCTGTTGGGGCACAGCTAAGGGTCAAGGACTGCCCCTCGATCCTTAAACCGAAATGCACATCAACATCATTAACCAAAGCCTCGAAACTATCGCCTATGCTCTCGGACTGGGCGTTTGTTGGTACAACAGTTTCACTGGTTGAAGCATCCTGTCTTAAAATCTCCTCGAGTCCGGCGGCAATGTCAAAGAGTACAGGGACACAGTAAGAGTAGAGCACGTTATCCAGCCGAGACGCCAAAACTTCAAGATTGAATCGGTGCGATTTTGACCTGTTCTCAAGATGTTCATACATTGCTGCAATCAGTATCGTTGGCGACTTCAACAACAAAGACGGCGCATTCTTTCCACTTTCGTTATTAAATGAATGAAGCAAAACCGTCGACCCCGCAAATTTCGCGACCAAGTCAACCTTTTTCAAAGAAATCTTGAAAAAATCACCAGGAAGATGCTTTTCTGAAGGCGCAGGGGAAGGCACACTTCTGCTCGGCATGTCTCGAAGCTGGTGCTGAATGACGTTGACCGATTTCAACACTTGTTCAAGAATTTTGATTGATGTCGACAAAAACTTGACATCGAGCTCATCGCCTTGAATGTCGATGCTGATGCTATGTATAGTGTCTGCATCTTTCTCTGTGGAGTATACTGCCTGCATCTGGGGCAAAAACGCCCTATTGAGACTGTTTTTCTCTGACAGAGAGCTATAGAAGCTGGTGGTGCGAGAGCCACGAGCCACCGAGAGGTAGGCTCCCATCAATGAAATCTTTCCCATCTCACGTCCAGAGATTGCAAAGAAGCTCTCAGCTCCAAGAATGACACCCGGATATTCTTTCAGATCCGAGTCGAATAGCCAGCCGATGCAAAAGTCTTTTGCGAAAAACCGGATCGAGCTTATTGATTTCCAGATAACCAGTGATTCTGCATATTCTTGCTCCGTTTGTGTGGGTGTAGGAAAGGAAGTCAATTCAGATACCAAGGCTGCATGTTTCAAAACGTGCAATAAGACTGGGGGACTTGCGCACAAGCGACAATACTGTGATTCTACCTGCAAAGAACGACAGGAAACCCCATCTTCCACAGTATTGAGGAGCTTGATCGATATGCCGACATCGAGAACATTTGAGAGGCCAACGTAGTAGCTCTTGTCCATCACGTAAATTCTTGCAGACGGGATTTTCATTTCTCCAAAAACTGGATGAAGCGCCAGCTTTGATGGGGAAATTGTGGTAGGCGCAAAATTACCGGAGCTGATATTTGCTCCTTCAACTTCGAAGGAGTATTTGGTGCTACCGACAAAGGTGTACAAGCAGACATAATCCAAGAGTATTCTCGACTTGAATACAATCAGTGAGCCAAGCTTCAAACCTGCGCCTGGCCCATCCTTGCCGTTCTGCTTGCCCGTTTTTTCGGTAATTTCAACCGACTGCTTACCTTCGTTATCATCAGTTTCAGTTTGGAATAAGGATGTCCATTCTTTGACCAGATTCTGTATCACGGCTTTATTCTTTTGAACCAGCTCTATTGCCCTTGTAATTTGTTGGCAAAAGAGCTTGTTGCTACCAGCTTCAAAATCTGCCTTCATTAGATGCACCAGATCGCCGAAGATGACATCGAGAGCGGTCGAGGGGCTCAGGTTTTCGACTGAAAGCACGTGTACGTCTTCAACACTCACGTCGCACATTAATGTATCTAGCAAGTTTTGTAACTTCAACGTAACATCATTCGAGCTTGCAAATGTGCGATTGTTGTGGACGGCGCCACTCGCAGCGAGTACTGAGAGTAACTTAACGTTCCACGTGAATTCCTCGACGAATGCCGCTGCCTGAAATTTTCCAAGGCTGAGGGATTTCTCAGGATGGGGTTCTTTTGTTACAACAGACTTTCCTGTCATGCGAGAGAGCTTTTCTTGAATTTCTGGGATATCCTCACGTATAAATGAGGCGATGGCATTGTGCAAATGCTGATCGGTATCATCTATGCTGAGGCTAGATTTTTGGACAACGAGATCCACCACAGCATCGGCTGACGCCAGGCTTTTGAAGGAGGACACACATGACAATCCAGCGGCAAACACCTCTAGAAGATTGTTGTCGCCATGAGTCATTTTCAACTCTTGCGAGCTGCACTTGATCGCAATGCACAGCTCTAACGAGCGTTTCACTTGTTCCACAGAGGTAAACGTACCATGCGCAGCAAAATCGAGAAATGAGGCCACAATAGTGAAATGAGGGAGTGATACCATTTGCTCAAAGTTTTCAATATTGACTAAAAGGGTGACTGCATTCTTAGTTGGCAGGCTTTCCGGTTTTGGCGTTGTAGGGGACTTTTGTGAGCCGAATTTCGAAAACAACCCCGCCATGTCCAACAAGTTTTCGGTCAACAGTCCCTCGTATGCCTTCAAATCAACGAATAAATCAATCTCAGACGCGCGCTCTCCAGGAGCGCCCACCCCAGGCTTTTGCGTTAAAGAGAGCGATAAATCGTCAAGAAATATTTGTTCAAAAGCTTCGTCCGCAACATGGAGGGAGACTTGCGTTCGGTGTACTTCAAGGCGAACACAAGCGGGCGCATCCGATTTGTTATTTTCGATACCAAAAATATATTGAAGAAGGTCATTTCGTTGACTAGCATCGGCTTCCCAGTTTCGCCACTTCATCAACAAAGGACTGGCGACTTCAAATGCATTAGGGGGCCGGCCCCAATCTCGAGCCACAAAAGCGCGGCCGGTCATTTCCCTCCAAGGCTGAGGCAAGGCACTCAAAACGTGGCGCAAGCGAGTCATCATTTTCCAACCATCAAATGAACGCATGTGGGCCACATTTGACCGCAAAACGTTGGTGGGTTTTGTCAACACTGCGGGATCGTGATCCACCTGGAAATTTTCCGATGCAAGCGAGAGTACGTAAACAAGCTCCTGAATCGAGCTCTTTGCCGTCACAGAGGAGCGCAGCATTGTTTCCATACCCTGTTCAACTTTTTCGGCCAAGGCTAGCGCAAAAGTGACGAGAGGCTCAATCTCTGCTCCACTTAGGGTAAGCGACACCGTGTCGATGTTGACCGATGCAACCGTTGAAGACGGGTTGTGGATCAGTGACCAAGCTTCCGTGTCCCAAATCCTGAGACTCCCAAAGTCTTGCGAGCCCGAAACATATTTGCAAACGCATTCCAATTCCTTCAAATGGATTGCGGCATCCATGCTCAGTTCCACATCTTCCAGAGTACTGTAGCGGGGTGCCACCAGTTTGGCCAAGGATTTCTGCATCGAAACCGCAAAGGAAGGCTCCTTGACCGATATATAAAGGTGTGGTGTCCTGTTGGAGTCTATGGCGGCAATATCGGGCAAGTGTATTCCGCGATCGCCGACTCGAAGCACTAATTCGGGCGCGATCACCCTAAACTTTGCGATACTATCGATTCCCATCATGCGCTCCTCCAAGAGGCCGAGAACTTGCAAGTGCAAATCGTCCATGGTAGCTTCTAAAGTTGTATCACACGCATTTGACAAGGTATGAGAGAGTAGAATCAAAGACTCCGGGCTTGCAAAGCATTCGACAGGATCGAGCTCGATCACTATTCCGTCGTACTCATGATCGGGATTCACATCATGTGCGGGCATGTACTCGTCGTCGTCATAATCTATTTCAAAGAGCGGGTTCAGCTCTGAAGATGCTGGTGAAGATGCGTCTGCGGGCGGCCTTAGGGGCGCATGCCCCCGGGGAAGGGTCATGGAGGTCGGCAAGCACCCAAAAGCCCTATAGTAGTTTTTACCCTTGTTGGAATCAAAAATGAGAAAAGGACATCGGCGAAACGGAGCATCATTTTCCGCGAGGTGTTTCTGTTGCAACTCGCGGTGCCGGACCATATGGCGTTTTTGGCAAAAGTTGTCAAAAGAAAGGGCTGTTTTCAAGTGGAAACACACATTTTCGATTGTACCGTGGTATTCTGCCGCGAAAATCTCAATACATTTCACGTAAATGGATGTTTTCGACGAGTAACGCGCATTTGCAATGTCGTTGTGAGTGAAAACGATATCGTCCAATGTCAATGCGACTTTACCGCTTTTGCCGTCCGGCACGTCGCACCGGCTGACAAGCGAGATTTTAGGACAGTTGAAAGCAAAGGTTAGGGCATCATAGACGACCGGTACAGTGAGGTTGAGTGCGTTCTCCAAATCATTATAGCCAAGACCGAGAATGCTTAACGAGCGCGACCACGCTGCCAAGTACTGTGCCTTGGCATCGATCTCTATTTCACCCATATCAATGTCCCATCGACAAAAGTAGGTAATTTCTTCTGGCGGCAAGCCAAACATGCGGTGTCCATGGATAGTGATGCCATCCACCACCACATTTTGGTAGTCTTCCACCGTCAAGAGATACAGCGGGATGTCAAACATCAAGGAGTCCATCTTGTGCAAGTGCGGCGTGTCAATCACCGTAGCCCCCAAGATCTCGCTAAAATCTGCTTCGAGGTCCATGTAATAGTTTGTGAAGCGAATATCGATATCCAACTCGCTCAAGTGGAGCGAGACGTGCGACTTTGAGTCGTAAATGTGGTAGGGCAAGATAATGAGCCCCTGCCGCACCTGAAACGAAAAGATCACGTCAATGTCGGTGTCGATTTTTGGAATTTTCCAATAGTTGATGGCGCGAGTGTCCTTTAGGGAAAGGTCACTGGGGCATGAGTGCAAGCTTTCTCTTGACTCTGTGGGCAAGTTGCGCGTAAACTCCTCGAATGTTTTGAAGCGCAGGTGGTCGCCAAAGTAATTTTCCTTGAGGGTAAGAAAGTATCGGAGAATGTAGCCGTAGCACTTTAGGGTGACGCTTTCAGTGGTGCAGTATATTTCGGCCACGTCACATGTGTTTATCTCCACTCCGGAGTGGATCAAGTAGGAGCCGTGCATGAGAAAGTTGTGACCGCCAGCCATGATATCCGAATCGGTCAAGAAGGTATCGTTGGTGTGCCACGACGGAGTGCCGAGTACCACGTCAAAGCGCTCAGTCTCGATGCGATACTGGATATCGAGGGTTTTCGCGAGACCACTGTACATGGGGATGATGACCGATATACGGCCCGTATCGCCGCGAAAGGAAAGGAACTTGTTGTCGGCCATGTCGAGGGGATTGTGGACGATATTGGCGTCGTTGACGTTGAAGAAAAACTGCCAAGCCGAGAGGTTCCAGCGGATATGGTAGGTGACGGGGCGAATGTCCATGTATGCGGTGGGATCGCCCGAGGCAAAATCTGCCATCAAGTCCGAGTGGAGGGCAATGTGTTCGCGAAAGAGAAAGAGCTGCGTATCGTGGGCGTCGTGATTGAAATGCCAGTGGCACATGGCATTGTACTGCAAGGGGAAGTTGAGAGTCGCGTCAATAGCGAAGCGGCTCGACGATAGCAACAACTCGTGGTTAACGGATGTTTTCACCTGGAGCGACACAAAGTTTGCGCGGAGCCGCTGAGAGGTGCCACTGGCATCGGCAATGTAGGAGGCAAAGTAGTCAAAGCTCGATTCGGCGCCCATGCCGAGTTCTATCCAGCCATAAGGGCGGGGTCCCATTTTGAGCGGGCTCGACGACGGATCAGACGGCATTGGGTTAGCCGAGAATGCCTTCGCAAGCTCCTTGTCCTTGCTGAATTCGCGAGTCGGGATCTGCAACAGCAACTTGTCCTTGACGATGACGGCGATGTCAAAGCCGGCATAGTCGCGGGGCTCGCCCGGACGCGGGCTCGACGACGGGACCAGGTCGCGCAGGAGTTGCGGGAAGAACAATTGCTGCAACGGGAGCCGCTGCTTATCTGCCCACGGTCCGTAAAAGATCTGAGCGCGCAGGAGTTCGATTTCGACGCCGTGTTTGGGCGGGGGAGTGTCAGGGCCGTGTTGATGGGGCAGCGAGTCGAGCGGGACTGCGCCCGGACAGTCATAGTAGTAGACGATTCTGGTCTGGGCCGAGTCGAGGATCAAGGAGTGGCGGGCATACTCCACCACGTTACCGAGCAGGGGGATGGAGTCGAGGTCGCCAATGTACCGCTTCAAGCCCTGCCACAGCTTGTAAAAGTTCTGGTTCAGGGGCTTTTCGGTGTGGCGGTAGCGCATTATGCGGGTAGCGATTTTCTCCAACTTTTCCAAGCGGCGGCGGAGAGTGTAGAAGCGCTTGTACCGTTTGATGTGTTTCAAGTCGGCGCGATCATAGTCGCGCGGGTTTTCGTCGGGGATTGGCGGCGGGTCCGAGTACTTGTACTTTTCATAGTCCATATTAGGACGCATGTGTGATTTGAACTCGGCATAGGTGAGGTCACACAAGAAGCGGTTACGGTCGAGGGGGCAGCTCGGTTTCGCGCAGTCGATGATGCCGTTTGCGACCTTGAAGGAAAGGGTCAAGATGCTCGGGGTAGTGGGGTTGCCCAAGACGATAGCGCCCTTGCGAATTTTGACGTGCATGGGGAGGAAGCGAAGCAAGACCATGAGGGAGAAGCGAGGACGGAAGGTCGGGGCGGGAGCGCCCGGGGGCAACTTTGGTGTTTCCGGGGGTCCTGATGCGGCGGACTTTTCGTTATTAGGAAAGGGGGAAGAAGAAGGGGCGGACTTTTCGTTATTAGGAAAGGGGGAAGAAGCAGAGGCGGTATTAGGCAAGGGGGAAGAAGAGGCCGGTGTTGCACGGGACGGATCGTTATGAGGAGGAGACAGGCGGTGGGTGGTAGAGGACGACTTTGAGTTTTGCGAAGCTATGGAGTCGACGATGAGGTCGTAGGCGGCGGTGCGGTTATAGTAGTAGACCTCCAAGCCGTCCAAGGCAAGACGGAAGCGACAGGGGAGGTGTGCGTTCTCGGCATAGTCGCCGAGATGGTAGAACTCCGGGGCTCTGGTCTTGCGCAAAAGCCAGTACCGCCAGGAGAGATCTAGGCGCTGGGCGACGGCGGTGGAGTCGCAGGTCATGACGGCGATGTTCTTCGCGACGATGCGGCCGCCGAGAAGCGAGACCTGGAAGGACTCGACGTTGATGGCGACCTTGGCGATGCGCCAGAGGGTGAAGCGGAGGACGCAGGAGAGGAGGAAGCCGACGAAGCGGTTGAAGTGGAAGAAGAAGACCAAGGCGAGCACGAGGATGAGGACCCAGTTGGCCAAGTAGGTGTACGTCGAGCCGCTCCATATCATCGAGCGCGCGTCATCGTACGCCATGGCTCAATGGCGAGATCGGTCGGTTGACTACTGTAGAGAAGTGCACGCGACTCACTTGTATGCACGACGTGTTTTTGTTGACGGAAAAAACATATCAGCCGAACACCATTGGCGCCACTAGACACCAACGTACCCTTGACGGCTCTCAATGTCAGAACTCACGCGGTTCAACGACCAGGAGAACGCGTACCGGCCGGCGTCTTCTGCTGAAAAGGACATCGATGCGTCCACCGCCAGGATTCCTCGCAGCGACAAGCTGGCCTTGTCGGTGTCCCGCCGGTTCCATCGCGTTCCTCTTGCCGGCAAATCCCACAACTCGGAAAACCCCTTGAAGCGCCCGCGTTTGGAGAGGGCCGCGACGTCTTTGCATCTTGGCTCGCACAAGAAACCGCGTCTCGAGAAGTCCCACTCGCTGTTGGCTTTACCCGATACTCCCTTCTCCTATTCTCCCTCCCCTTCCTCGTCCTCCCCTTCCTCTTCCTCATCGGCCTTGTCTTCCTCCGCCCTGGCATTCCCGCCTGCAATCAGATACACAGACCGCCTGGCGTTGGCTGCAGCCTCTGCGGCCAGGCCCCCCGCTTTGGTCGAGAAGCATCGTGTCACTGACAATCTACTCAAGCCTCGGCCCCGGGTCTCTCACCCCCCCTTGCCTCCCAATTCACTCGCGTCCTCCCTCTCTGACCGCACTGCGTTGCTCCACGCCCACCACCTCCTGCCTCCTGTCCTCGCATCCTTCCCAGACCCCATAAAGCGCCTGGCGCTTGATCCGCATCGCGCACACGCGCTTCGTCTCTTGGAGCTTGTCAACTATGAGATTGAGGCGGCGCCCCCGCCGCCCCCATTAGTGCGTCCTCTCGATACCCTGGACGCCGACTTGAGCGCGTCGCTCCATCTTTCCAAGGCGTCTCCGCCCAGCACGTCGTTGCAGCTTGTAGATGCCCAGCTCGATGAGAGTATGCCATTACCGCATGTCCAAGATGGACCTGTAGTGGGATCGGATTTGGGATTGTCGGCCGCTGAGTTGCTTGATTTGCTTGATTAGGTTTGCGAGTAGGAGGTTACTATAGTGGAAGTTTCTGAACTCCGTGATTTGCTTGATCAGGTTTGCGAGTGCACGGCACCCATAGTGGGAACTTCCTGAACTCCTTGATTTGCCATGTAAGCTTGCCGATGAGCATCTCAGCCCCACTTGTTACGAACATGTCTACTCTGGCCCATACTATTGCTATATTTAAGTATCTTAAAAAACTGTACTTTATCTATTAACAGGACCATTACTTTCGGTGCATCAAACAATGCACCAGCAAGTTGGCGTCAAAGCACCGTAGAGTAGGCGTTTTCATCTTATGTACACGGCACATACTCGGCGGGATTCAGCATTCAACGGACAGGTTTTGAGCATTCAACGGACAGGTTTTGAGCATTCAACGGACAGGTTTTGAGAGTTTGGTGTGTTGAGAGTATGCTCTGCTTTTGTCAAGCTGTGATACTATATGTGGGTGACACCTCGTGGTGGGTGAACATCTATGATGAGCGATCATCAGTGGTGGGTGATAACTCTATGGTGGGTGATAAGTCTATTGTGAGTGATCATCAGTGGTGGGAGATAACTCTATGGTGAGTGATGATCAGTGGCGGGAGATAACTTCATGGTGGGTGAACTTATGTGGTGAGAGATGATCAGTGGTGGGTGAACTTATGTGGTGAGAGATGATTTGTGGCGATAACTATTTGGTGGGTTCACTGTTTGGTGGGACCCATGATGGAGATCACGATATTGCGAGAACCACTGTATGATGAGTGATGATGCCTCTGATAAACCGCTTGCCTTCTTGTCTTCACCTGTGAAAAGAATTGCGCCTCACCGTCTTTTCGAGAGCGCTTCTTACTATTGCTGAGCACACTCTGTGTGCGGCGCGCCGTTCTGCAGTGGTTCTGGTTTCGGCGGCAGCAGACTTTCCCGGTACGTTGGCAACGCCAGTTTCTCAACAATTGAAAAGTCCGCGACCACCTCGATGCTGGCGTCCGGACACGCGCTTTCAGCGGTTGCGTCGGCCTTGTGCAACTGGTGCGGCAACACGTTACCCAATTTGACCAAATCGTTGCGTTCCAAGTACCACTGGTCCTGCGGGAACTCAATGTCCATTTCCACGTACAAGTCGCCGCATTGCGAATCGGACCCCGCAAACCAGCCGGCCAAGCCCTGTTTCTTGAGCCGGGGCATTCCCTCACCCACGACCCTGATATAGTCTCCAGGGCGCACGACCTTGCCTGCAGGAGTACTTATCAGGAGTCCCCGACCGTCCAACAGTTTCACAAGGGTACGCGAGAAGCCGCACAAGGCTAGTAGCAAAGGGATCTTGTGTTTGGCGTACAAATCGTTGCCTATACGCGTGAACGTGGCATGGGGCTTTGTCGTGTATTGCAAAATGACGTCGCCCGTGACCTTTCCCGGATACTGGTCCAGTTCTCCCTGGAGCACTACCAGGCCCGTGTTGGAAGATCCGCGCGAAATCTCAAACTCAAGGATCTTTGTATCCTCAGTAACGCGCTGGCCGTTGCATCTGCGGCAGTTATCGCGGGGCCTGAACTTTTTCCCCGTGCCTTCACAGGTGGGACAGGCAATATAGCTCTGGGTAACGAAGCCCGGGGCAATGCGGTTGATTTTCTGGACGAGGCCCAGGCCGTTGCATGCGTGGCACGGCCGGGGCACTGCTTTCTTTTTGGCGCCAGTGCCGAGGCACAGGGAGCATATTATGTTGCGAGTCGAGGTGATGCGAATAGTTTTCCCAAGGTAGAGGTCTTCGAGGGAGACGGACACGGATAGCGTGGCGTCATCGGTGCGTTTCAGCTGGGAACGGTCGTGGGTAGCGTTGAAATGGGCATTGCCGTTCATGTTGTGGAAAAAGTTTGTAAAGTCGGACGCATCATAGTCATCGTCAGGAGCGCCGCCAAAGTAATTGTCAAAGGGATTGCCCGAAAAAGAACTGGGATCGAAACCGGACGGGTCAGAGGAGCCGAAGGCGTCGTAGTGGCGACGGGCGTGTTCGTCGGAGAGGATTTCGTAGGCGTGAGAGATCTCCTTGAACTTGTGTTCGTGGAACTCGCGGTCCTCATCGGTGGCTTTGTCCGGATGATAGCGCAAGGCTAGTTTGTGGTAGGCCTTTTTTATTTCCTGGGAACTGGCACTGGAATCAACACGCAAGACCTCATACAAGTCCATTGTGCGTGTCACGGCAGTAGTCTGGTGCTCTGGTGGAGTAGTACCGAGAGCATCGCAGCGCTACCAACAAGACTCTGGCATTGTGTGTACAAAACATGTGGGGTGGGGTTCGTGTGTACATGCAGGACATTCACGACACATGCGCGTGACACACATCACGCGGCCATCTCCAATTTTTACGGGCTGGCCGAGACCGTCACTCCCTCGGAAAAGACACAAGGCGGAGGTTTTTTTTTCTGCTCGTGGCGGCGGTGGAGTCGCAATTGAACATTACAAAACGCAGCTTGCTCTTTTTCCCCTAAACACACTTGGAACACAATGGTATGTCGCCTACTCTATTCAATCGCACTCTCTGTACACTCTAACTCCTCTAGTCAAGATCAGGGTACGTTCTCCCGCTTCCCCCCGGCTCCTTCCGGTTCCTGCGTGAATACTAACCCTTCCAGTGTAGCTGTTGCCGATGAATCCTTATCCGCCTTCAACGACTTGAAGTTGGGAAAGAAACACAAGTTCGTCATCTTCTCGCTCAACGACGCAAAGACCGAGATTGTCGTAGAACACACTTCTAGCGACCCGGACTATGAAAACTTTTTGGCAAAGTTGCCAGAGGCGGAGTGCAAGTACGCCGTCTACGACTTTGAGTACGAGATCGGTGGCGGCGAGGGCAAGCGCTCCAAAATCGTCTTCTACACCTGGTCTCCCGATAACGCCCCCGTCCGTAGCAAAATGGTCTACGCTGCGTCCAAGGACGCCTTGAGAAGAGCGCTTAATGGCATTTCGACTGACGTCCAGGGCACCGACTTTTCCGAAGTCAACTTTGAGACTGTCTTGGAAAAGGTCAGCCGCGGTGCTGGCTCGCACTAGGAGTACTGCATGTGTTTTGACTATCAATATCGTGGTATCGTGTATGCACCGTTCTTCTCGGTGCCATATATCTACTGTCCACTCTCATGATTATCGTGTGTGTCTTGTAGTATTATAATGCTATTTTATCACTGTACCCAATGTTCGTGTTGTCGCACAAGTCGTTTCAATCGGTAATTTCAATAGCGACGCGCGGCAACACCAGAACCTCCAGTTCCGGCCTACTCTCTCCCTTCTTCTTGCAGTCGGCACAATCGCGGCATTGTCGGGTGCCGTCCTCAAGCTGCAATTCCCGGCCGCTGCCGCATCCTCCGGCTTCCAATACTGGCTCGCCCGCAATATCTGCAAGAGTGATCTCGGTCTCCAAATTATCGCGTTCGCTAAGCATTTCTCCTGTGTTGTAGCGAAACGCTAAACTCTGTTCGGCATTGCTCTCCCCACACTTTACAGAAAAAGTGGGACCACTTTTGCGATCGCGGCTTACTCCGAAACCCCGCGACTGCAGGTAATATGTGGCTCCACAATCCGGAATTTTCATCACGAATGTATAACCCGGATAACTTGATATCCCGGAGAATCCGGTTGACAGCTCTTGCGTGGCTGCAAATTTTGTAGAATTTCAGACTTTTGACAAAGTGTCATTCCATAAGGAACGAGCACTACAAATTATACTTGAAGTCACCGACGAGGCCCCTTCGAGTAAAAAGATGACTCCCTTTCCAAGATATCACCCTCCTTTCGGGACCCAGTTGGGCTGACACCGTACCCTATTCCCCAAGTGCTTCCAACTTATTGTGGCGACGGCAGTCCTGAAACACCTGTAAACTTGTGTGAAAAGCGTGACACTCAACTACGCAAAGTCCACAGGAATGTTTCACACCACTATGCTCGTCGCTAATTTTTAACTCCACGACACTCCGTCGCCTCACCCTGACCCGAGGAATCCGCCTCCAGTTGCTGACCTGAAAATCACTAGACTGTAAAACATTCTCCTCGATTTACATGGATTAGTGGCTTAACATTCTCCTCGATTAATATTACATTGATTGGTGGATTAACATTCTCCTCGATAAATACTACATTGATTGGTCGGCCAACACTCTAGTGCATTAAACTTGATATGAAGGACAACAAGCATTATTTGACCGTCAAAACTTGAGCTTCAAACGAAGGACAACCTGATTCTAAAGATCCTTCCGCTTGGGAAAAACTCACTGCCAACGTCCAATATTGTAACGACTTCAAGAAACAACCTAAACCTAAAGCGCCTTCCGCTTGGGATGGAACTGGAGGCCAATAATCATTATCGCGATCGTGGCCGTCAAGAACTTTAGCTTCATGCCATCGTCCACGAGCGGCTGCTCGAGCCGTTTGCGTTTCTTTTCAGAGAGGCCTTGTGTGCCGATGATAATGTGCTTAAAATGCTCAAAAATCCCCACCTCCTCGTCTTCCAGAGACAGGAGGCCAATAACGAGACTTTCTTTGCTCCCACCAGCAAAATCCCCTTCTCCACCACGCTCCATCACACGCTCGCTTTCGCCATCACTTTCAAAGTTTCGTCGGCTTTGCGCAAAGTCTTGCGACTTGCATTTGCGCATGATGATGGAGTTGCGTTTCCGGCGGCCGCCGCTCCCGGTATAGTCCTCTTCACTGCCGCTCGAGCACGCGAGCCAGCCTACACCATTGCCACCGCCACCGCCATCGCCACCGCCATCACCGTCATAATGATGTGGGTCTTTATCGAGGTTCAAGTAGATCTCGAGCCCCTTGGAGAAGCGTCGCAGCCTGTGCGTCTCCCGAAACTTTAGGAATCCGTAATCGTCGTCGTCGCTATCATTATCGTCGCCATCGCCTTCCTCCTCATCGTCTGACCCGCCAACTATCGCAGAATCTTGCGCGCTTCGCTTCGTCTTTTCGTACTCGTGCAATCCGAACGCCAGCATCGGGTCGGTGCTCGGAGAATTGACGGCCCCGAAATTCTTGGATAAGATGGGGTTGATCGAGACCAGACGCAAGTACCGTTTCTTCTTGATGAGCTCGTCGCGGCCCAGCTCAATAAGCACGGCGTCCGAGTATTCCATGTCGGCAGGATTTGCCGGGGCAGAGACATTATCCGGGTCTCCCGCTGAACCCGCTTCGCCTGGTTTGGGGAAATTGCTTGAGCTTGCGGCATCAGACAGCAGCTTTGTAAAGTTTCCGGCGCTCGCAGCAGCACACAATGCCCTCAACGATTTCTTTGACGAGAGCTTCTTGATGGTCTTTTTCTGGAGCTGGAGCTGGAACCCAATGTACGAAAGGAGCTTTTCGTTTTGGAGTTTGAGGGACTGGATCTCGAACTTGAGCTTTGTTACCTGTTCCGGCAGCTGGAGGCCGTGCTCTGTCACGACGCTCAGTCTTGTCAGCAGTTCGGTGAAGCTATGGTCCGAAGAGGCACCAGGCACGGCGGCAGTGCCGCCAATACCCAGCAACACATTGAACGCTTCGCCCCGGACGGCTGCCGCAGCACGGGAACAGGTCGATTCGGCGTCGCTGGTGAGGCCGTCGGCGCTCGTGACCGAGTCGCGGGCCGGGCCTTGCATGCGGCGCATCATCAGATTACGGTTGGCGAGTCTGCGACTGTAGCTGTTGCGCTGTTCCTGGAGCAGCGTTGACCGCTTCGTGTCCGGACTCATTTGCTCAAACTCGACCATGATGGGCACGATGTCGTGGCTGTTGTAGCGCGAGTGGTGTGGTTTCGATGCCGAATAGCGTCTAGTGACAGGCTTGCGAGGATCGTCAAAGTAGTTCCCCGCGGCAAGGCGCAAGGGCGACAAGGTGAATTCGCGGCTCTCGAAGCACGGGGTCGCAGCGAGGGGTACGGACCGGCATCCTTGTGTATTAGTGGCTGCGCTGTCGATGGCAATACTGCCACGCTTAGTTTTTGTGACAGGTCTGGGTGACTGATACTGCGGGTTAACCTGGATATAGTCGTCCAGCACAAACTTTAATGCGGTATGGGAGAGGTGGGGACGGTTGCGTGGAAACTTTTCCGCGGTGGGGTTTGAGGGATTCACAGAAGTTGGATTTACAGAAGCCGGGTTCACAGAAGCCGGATTCACAGAAGATGGATTCACAAAAGGTGGGTTACCCCCAGAACTTGAATTCACACAAGTGGCAACTCTCGAGGGGAAGGGCCCTGCGGCGTCCAACACGGGGCACACATCCAGAAGCTGCATCGAAATATTAGCCCCGCTATCGTTATCATCGTCCGTCAAGTCGTTCATGGTATGGTTAACACTGCGTGGCAACTCGTCGGCACTCAATTGCGGATGCACGGGCGACGGCACCTCTACGGCGGTGCCCGTCTTGTACTCGAGTTCCCTGATCAAGGCAAGCTTGGCGTCACGCTCTAGTTCGTACGACGAAGATAGTATGCGGTAATCCTTCAAGAGACTGGTATACTTTTCGGGCAAGTTGGCGTCGGGGCTTTTGGGATTTGACAACAGGGGCAGCGCCGAACCGGAGCTGGAGAGCGACCCTTCGAGCTCGCGGGTCTGGTAGCGGGCCACCTGTGCCGAGAGGTCCGAGACGCTGGCGTTCAAATCGCGGATCGCCTTCTTGTAGGCGTCGATTTCGTCAGTCATGGACGAAAGCTTGGATAAGTGGTCGTTGCGGACACGATGCATTTCGTCCTGCAAATGCAGCATGTTGTGGGTGAGTTCCAAAATGTAGTCGTCCCGAGAGGACAAGTCGTTCGAAAGGAGCAAGACTTTCTGCTCGAGCTGGGCGATGGACACAAGGGCATCGGCATACTGCTTTGAAAGTGATTCATGCTCCAACTCAAGGCGAGAGAGCTCTGTGGAGATGACACTGACCTCTTCGGGTTCTGATCTATGAGAAAAGTCCATACCCAGGCGTCTACGGGGGCTTGGGGTTGTTTTCGGACGAACATAAGAATTAGGCCTGGTGCGGGGAGGTTGATCCAAGGGGAGAGAGGAGGAAGTACATGTGACGCCATCGGAGGGCAAGTCTGTGCTCTGCAGTAGCAGAGAGGTGTCTGGGGGAGAAAGCCTAGTTGTATCCGAGGGGGCAAGGATGGTTGTATCGGAAGAAGCAAGGATGGTAGTATCGTGAGCCATGGCCTTGAGATGAGAATTGCGAAAGGAGTTTGGAGAGTAAAGAGAGTCTGGGATTTCCTCGAGAGGCATAGATTTAGAAGAAGATAAGCTCAGGACGGGCAGAGAGTGGGCCGAAAGGTTCTCCTTGTCGAAGCGAGGGGACAACATGGGGCGAAGCGAAAGGGGTAGGTTCTGCCGCAGATGAGGCAGACAAGTCGAAGAAGCGGAAAGTGGTGGAGCGCAGGGGTCGACAGTCAGGTATAGTACAGTAGCACGGCAGCGGGCGGTGGATGGGCTCAAACTAGAAGATTAAAAGAGCGTCGTCCGTAAAAGCCAGTGTTTATTCGTGAAATTAGGTGAAAAGCACTGAGCCTGAATATTATTATGCTTCTTTCCCAATGCGGTTTTTTTCGGGTGATCCCTTTTCCCGATTGGTAATCAGAGATCTATGCTATTGCCCGAGGCTAATCGGTCACCTCGGTCACTATATAATGACGCTTAGAGCTATGTGATGAGAATTATCGTACGTGCTTCTTATGACCACGTGTGTGCTGAGCCCTGCTGCTGCTTATGCAGTGGGAGTAGCCTTGATAGGCCGACCTCTTCCCGAGGATCCATCCTTTCCATGGCATCACCCTCCTCTTCATGGCCATCACCCTCCTCTTCATAACAGTCACCCACCTCTTCATAATCATTCCCTCCTTCTCTCTACGGCGGACTCACCGCCTGTTGTATCGAGGACCCCGTGTTCAATTGCTTACTCATGTCGTGCTTCAATATACTCGCTCGAATCACCCGCGGATCCTGTCGTAACGTTCGCAAGAGCTGGGCCTGTACCCTGCTCAGGCAATCAAAGTTCATCAAAAAGTGGTATCCCTGAAAGTGTCGTGCGTGGTCTTTGGTGATTATCTTGGGGAGCGGCCGGGTGCCCATACTCGTCACCTCTCGGATCACGCCTCTATTGTTTAGGATCATCCGGCCGATCGTAGATGCTATCTTGATTGCCTCTTCGCTCATCTTCAACGGGTTCGTCACTCGCGCGATTGCAAAGAGTTCGTAGTGCATTGTGCCACTGTTACAGGGACGGATTCTTCATTCGGTTAAAAAAAATTCTGACCATCAGAAAATGTAATTATATCGTATTATGATGGGGTGGTCATGATTACCTCATCTAGGGCCGTATTAGAATCTTGACACTACTCGTCAGCCTACCTCCTAAGCAAGCCGACGCTGCTCATTCATCTAATCAGATGCGTTAAGCGGCCAGTATATCTACATTAACGGTGATCAGTTCCGCGGCATTTTTGCTGCTGCCAACCTTTCCCGCTGGGCAAGATTGATGGTACCACAGACAATCGTCTCCTCCGCAATAGATCTTCAGCGACAATTATTCGGGGACGCGATCTTGGCGCAATATGCTAATCGGAGGTACGTCTAATTTTAGAATCTGAAATCTGCACTCTTGTTCCTTGATAAAGAGGAAAAGACAACCCTGTTCCTATTATTGGGTATGATCTGTGTTGTTGTACAAATTCTTTTCTCCAAAGACACTCATCTACCAAGAACATCTTTTGCCGAATCAAGAGTCCTCGGTACGCCAAAAGGGTTCTCTACGCTGGGTTCTGATGTGTGAACTACAACCTTACCTGTTGTAGGGGCTGGCATTTTCAATGATGGGAGCTCTATTTGGGGCGTCAACCCAAAAATTGGCACGGCCTAACATGAAAGCGGTCAGCGTCGGCTAACTATCAAAGGGATGATGGCCGAGAAGAATAATTCACTTGGTGATTTCAAGCAAACCAAGAATTGATCTTGTTTATTGGCCACAATTGGCGTCACCTGTCCCATGCTCGTCTAGATCCACTATGTGTATAAAAGTTGGCTTATTTCCCAACAACTTGAAGTCTTCTCCATCATCTACATTAACTCAATATGCTTCTCTTGAACGTTTTGATTCCGATTGTCTTTGCTGGCTTTCTGTACGGCCACGAACAGGGCACCAACACCTCAAGGGCTCTCGACTCCCCCGAGCTCACCTCTGAAATTCTCATGATGGATGCTGAGCTTGCAAAGGATCATATTGCAAGCCTGATTTTTGCCTCGTATATGTTACGTGGCTATGATCTGGGAACGTGGGCTCAGCGCTCTAAGGTAAACGAATTGGAACTCCCAGAGTGTCCCGAATCCGAGGCTCATGAGGTAATTGCCGAAACTGTCAAGGCCTTCTATCAGCCCATGTACGAAGGAGACGACCTTAAAGAGGTGTTTATCTGGTCGGCGCAGAAAGGCTACTATTGTGAGAAAAGAATTGGTCAAAACAAATTTGCAAACAAAGCGTATAAGTTACTTTTAAAGCGCGCACAGTGCGTTAGAGAAGACGACCAGTGCGAAAAATTTGGCGACGATGAGCCTTCTTCGAGTACTAAACATTTGCGCGATTGCGGCAGACCTGTTTGCAGAAAAGGCCTTCAGGAGATCAGAAAGCTTGCCGATTCTCTTGGCTATCCAAGTCTCGCTTGCTAATGGAGACAGCTTCCAAGGAACGCTGACCGGTTTTTGAGGACCTGGGATCGATTGTGATCATTCCTAGATATACATGGTGGTAATTTTGTCAGTGATACTATTTGAAATTTTACAGACGTTGTGGATATCGTAGGGGCTTTCAAAGTAGCGATATTGTTGAGATCCATTGCATGCAATAACTGCGATAGAACATGACAAAATTAACGATGTCATTGAGAAGTAACCCTACCGTAGCTTTGCTGATGTTTGTGGAGTGACAATGAACTACGTAGTGTCACAAGAAAGCCGCTTACTGGAATTATCATGCGACCCCCCACGTCAAGAAGGGTAGCACACTTTTTCGCGATTTACCTGAGGAGATACTTGCGGAGAATCGCTCGTCACAACACATACCGCTAGAAACATGACGCATCAAGTATTATCACTTTGCTTGCTATCAATGATGTCGTTTAGGATTCTGACAAAAGAGTTTTGCCACTCACTAGTAATGTTAAGAATAAGAACGTAATTTGTATTGGCTGATACATGATAATGCTATTGAGATTATAGCCTAGAAGGTTACATTAGGCTATCATTTCTTTATAGGGCCCAAGTGAAACATGAAATGACTAGTCGACAAAACAGTGATGTACAATATAGCAGCCACACTCGTCAATGCCATGTTCGTGTGACACTACAGTGTATATAAAGCCTGACTCGCCATCCCCGTAGCTGACTTTCTTTTCCATCATTTACCAACCTTCATCAGGCCATGATATTCTCGATTATTTTGATTCCTATTGTCTGTGCTAGCTTACTGTATGGCCAGGAAGACGTTCAGGGCTTTGACGCTCGCAACTCAAAGGCAGTGAACTCTAACACGATCAACCTGGTACTTGCACAGCATTATATCGGGAGACTGATTTTTGCTTCCTACTTGTTGCACGGCTATGATCCGAGCACTTGGCCCGAACGTGCTCGTGACTTCAGTAAAGGACTCGAAGAAGTCATTGAGTCGTCAGCCAAACAAGAAATCGCGGATAGAATCAAGCGCTATTATGAGCCTTTGAACGAAGAGGACGACAGTATAAAGTATTTTATCTGGGCGGCGCAGAAGAACTACTCTTGCAAAGGATCAGACTCCGAAGCTCTGACCGATTGTTGAGCGTAGCGCTCTTGTCTTGTCCTGACAACTGAGTGACTAGTGATTTCTCCTTCCAGATCAGACATAATCGTATATTCTATAACCCGTGACTCGCCACTACAGGTGGCGAACCTCCGGCTCTATATATACTAACTTGGTCGTGTGCTGCCCAAACTGGCTGCATCGTATCCCAATACGACGCCTCTGATTGGCCAGCAGATCATACTCCCAACATCCCCCCTTAACCTGAGATTCAATCTTGGAAGCCTCTTGCCACAAGAATTAATAGAAGGTTAGTAAAGAGTATGATCCATATGCAGCACAGTCCCAAACAAAAACTCTCGGAAAAACAAAATAAAACCGAGTAACAAGCAAAAAAAAAAAATCCAGTGGGAAAGCTTCTCCGGCGCTAAAAACCACTGCTACCGTTCACCATGTGACGGTTTCTCCAGGAACACCGCACCCGCAAGAAGGATGAGGTCCCGAAGCTTGACGCGGCTCAAAGCCTTTGTCAAAAGATCAGCAAGCATCAAATCGGTGCGAAGGTACACCAACTTGACGACTTTTTTCCGAACATAGTCCCGAATGAAATGGTAATTTATGTCGAAATGCTTGGTGCCTCCATGTTGTGATGGATGTTCGGCAAGTTTCATACACGACTGGTTGTCCTCGCGAAGCGTGACTGGAAGCTGTAAAGGCATACCCAATTCGGAAAGAAGATTCTTCAACCATAGGATCTCCTTGACAGCATCGCCAGCAGCGTAGTACTCAGCCTCAGTAGAGGACCGAGAGACCACATGTTGAGTAGCACATCGCCATGTGAGCGCACAACCGCCAAAAACGGTCATGTAACCAGTGGTAGAACGCCGTGTTGCCTTGCACCCACCCCAATCAGCGTCCGCGAAAACTTCGAACTTGGCGTCGGGTCGATACCACAAAGACATGGTCTTGGTGTTCAGGAGATAACGCAACGCCTTTTTGGCCGTGCCCCAATGTTCTGGCGAAGGGTTATTGAAATGACGACTCAACTGGTTAACAGTATACGCCAAGTCAAACCGAACCGTATTCGCAACAAAGAGAAGCGCGCCAACTATCGAGCGATACTGGGAGATCTTTGCAGCATCAGTGAGAGGAGCATCACTCCCCGTGAAACCTGTTTTATTCATGGGAATCAGCTCGCCCTTACACTGGCTGAAACCATGCACAGCGAGCAACTTATCGATGTAGTCGACAGCACTGATACGTATCCCATCGGGTCGTTGATCAATATTAATACCGAGGAACTTTTTAGCCAATCCAAGGTCACGCATCTTGTAGGCAGAGAAAAGCAAATGCTTGGCCGAAGCCACTGCGGATGCATCACTCCCAGCAAGCAAAATATCGTCAACATAGAGACCAAGGATGACGTCGCCTTTAGTGTAAAGACCGAGTTCAGCTTGGCACCTCGTAAACCCATTGTCGCACAACAAAGCATTGATGGCTTCGTTCCACTGGCGCGGCGCTTGAACAAGACCGTACAAACTGCGCTTTAATTTGCACACCAGACCCTCCATGCCGGCAACAGTGTAACCGGGTGGCTGCTGCATGTAGATGTCTTCTTCGAGAGAGCCGTTCAAAAACGCTGTGGAGACGTCATATTGATACACTTTCCTGCCACTAATGGCCGCAATGCACAAAAGAAGGCGAACAGACTCGTAACGGATGACCGGGGCAAACTCATGAAAGAAATCGACTCCCGCTTGTTGATAGTTACCCATCACGACAAGACGAGCCTTGTAGCGGCCGTCGTCCTTGACGGTAAAAACCCATTTGCAGCGAATCGCTCGGCGACCAGGAGGAAGTTCAACAAGGTCCCAAGTGTCATAACTGTGAAGACTATTCATCTCGGCATCCATCGCTGCACACCATTGGGCCGCATCGTCTGATGCAATTGCACTTTTATACAGGTTGGGGACACCAATGGTCAAATCAGCGACTGCAAATCAACGTCGGCTGTACGAATCTCCGGGGGTAAGACGCCCGACTCCACGTAGTCGACGAGCGAACGCCGCCCTGCAGATTCAAGTTTTGTCTGGAGACGAATCCACCATACGGTGTACTCGTCAAACGACGGATGAGCTGAAAGGATGTCAGTCAGTTTGACAGACCTCATCATTGAGGTCAGGGCTCATAACCTGTTGAGCGTAGCGCTCTTGTCTTGTCCTGACAACTGAGTGACTAGTGATTTCTCCTTCCAGATCAGACATAATCGTATATTCTATAACCCGTGACTCGCCACTACAGGTGGCGAACCTCCGGCTCTATATATACTAACTTGGTCGTGTGCTGCCCAAACTGGCTGCATCGTATCCCAATACGACGCCTCTGATTGGCCAGCAGATCATACTCCCAACACCGATTTCTTTGATGACGTTTTTAATACGTTGGAAGCGCGGTTTAAATGTGTTCGGTCAAAAAAGGCCTGCGAAGACAGCGAAGAGCTGCATGACTCAGAGGGCAAGCCGATCGAGTGCAGCACTCTTGATTGCGACGCAGGCCCTCTGCAGATCAGAACGCTTGCTATCGAGAGAGGTTATCCTAATGGCGTTTGCTAAGGAGGAATGCTCCCGCAAACGAGGCAGCGGTGAATGTTCCGTGACTTGGAATGACCATGATCATTTCGTCCTTGAGATATATATGGTGACAATTTTATGAGTGATGAATTTTGAGGTTTTAACAGCGTAGCGTGTTCGATGCTTTCAGGGTAGAGAAGTGCCAATGTCATAAATCGTGAGTTATTTTTGAAGCAGGGTGTAATGCCATTGATGCTATTGGTGTCACGTCTAGTGTGTTACATGGAAGTTGTGATGCGTTTAGAGCACGCGGTATCAATAGCATGTGATGAAACAGAGAATGATGTGTGATGAATGCCGGGTCAGCGAAACCAAGAGTTAGGGTGCCGTGTCACCACTCCTTCGTCTACACCAACCTTTTCCTACGGATTAGTAGCGGACCCCTCGATTGGAAGAATGTCCGGATTACAACGTCATCTCTTTTATCAAATAAACATGTGCTAACTCGGCCATCCTACTCTTTCAACGCCGGCTTATTCGTAAAATATCGCATCACAATTTTAAAATGGCTGTCAACTGAGTCAACCGGGGTCTTAGTCAGCTAACCCAGTCCACTCTCCACGTGCAATGGTACCATCTGCAACGGCCAGAATCCTCGCTTACTGGGGATAGACGGATCACCACGTCCCAGCGCTTATCCAGAGTTTTGTCACCCGATATGGCCACAAATATCACATGGCATCCCAACTTGTCCCACCACGAGAGATCTCAGTTGCGTAAGCAAAAGGGTATCACCGTTTGGCTCACTGGCTTGTCGGCCAGCGGTAAACTGACCATTGCATGTGCCTTGGAACAGCAGCTCTTGGCCCGCGGCGTCAATGCGTATCGTCTTGACGGCGACAACGTCCGTTTCGGAT
Organism: Debaryomycetaceae sp. yHKB357; assembly: GCA_030580355.1. Taxonomy (NCBI): domain Eukaryota; kingdom Fungi; phylum Ascomycota; class Pichiomycetes; order Serinales; family Debaryomycetaceae; species Debaryomycetaceae sp. yHKB357. The sequence goes on along the minus strand of JAKTSS010000007.1, from coordinate 14,142 downwards.
TGAATAAGGATTTGGGTTTCAGCGAGGCCGACCGCAACGAGAACATTCGCCGCATCGGCGAGGTCGCGAAACTCTTTACTGACTCTTGCTGCGTCACCCTCAGCAGTTTCATCAGCCCGTACCAGGCCGATCGCGATCTCGCGCGCGAAATACACGCCAAGGACAATTTGCCGTTTATCGAAGTATACGTTGACGTTCCTATCGAGGTTGCCGAGCAGCGCGATCCCAAGGGATTATACAAGAAGGCCAGACTGGGCGAGATCAAGGAGTTTACCGGCATTAGTGCCCCCTACGAAGCGCCCAAGGCCCCAGAAATTCACTTGAAGAACTATGAAAGCGTTTCCGTTGAGGCCCTGGCGCAACTGATTTTGGATTACTTGATTGAAAAGGGTTATATTAGCTGATTGGCGCATATATCGTTTAACCAAAAAATCCCAGTCCATAAAAGACCAGATGAAAGACTTGATCGAAGATATGCAGAGTTGATGAAGGGGGTACTAGTCTGGCGCGTACAATACGTGTCCGGTTCGATGAAGGGTGTACTAGTCTGGCGCGTACGATACGTGTCCGGTTCGATGAGAAGTATGATACGTCATCAGATTGATACAGAGCGTAATACATAATCGTTGAGAGTACAATGCGTAACCTGATTCACAAAGAATAGTACGTAGTTTGATCGCTGAAGATTACAGAATGTATTCAATTACAATAACTCTACTTGATAAGGATCCCAGTGGTATTTTCGCCCCTATGGTCCAGGCCTATTCCTTGATATGAGACACCAAGGTCAAGTGTATGGTATCACAAAGATGTCGAAAAAGGTGAGCGATGTGATTAAGCAACACTGTATCGGCTTTAATAATTATCTCCATAACTCCTCTTTTGGAAATCACCCTCTTTTCAAACTATCAAGTCTTGCCTGCAAGCCCTGTTCGTCGGTAGTCTGAGCGACGCGCTGCTCCAGATTGGCAGTGCCCACCATCGCGTCGGGCGTGTCTTTCATGGCCGCATTCAAGTCTACTCCAAGCTCATCAAGCACCTTGCCCAAAATCTCGTCGACGCCTTCTTCTTCCTCTAGTTCGTCGTCTGCCATCGCATCGTCTATGGCATCGTCCATAAACTCCTGCTTGTGGTCCATCATATCGTTTTCCCGGGCGAACTCCTGCATGATCCGCAGAAGCTGCGGCAAGTTCATGCTGCGGTTCATACCCAGTAATACCCGCGTAGCGTCGAGCATCAGCGTAGCCATCTGCTGGTTGGAACGCACCAGCTGGACGCGTAAGGAGATCGCCTGCAACTGTGCTTTCATGGAAGTGAACTTCTGGATGTAGCTGCGAGTGCGGACCAAGTCCTTGGCCTGGACGCGGGCAGAGGCGATCTGCCCCTGTTTCGCCAGCTTCTTGATGTCGCCCAAGAGTTTCTTCTCCTGCTGCTGGAGTTTCACGGTCTCACGCTGGAGCTCGCGCTGAGTCTTCTCCAAGGCCCGCTGGTTCTTGCGCAATCGTTCCTGCGGCGTGAGCTTCTTTCCGAACGCCCATTCAAAAACCGATGTCATTCAGGTGGAGGAGCTGGTTGGGCAACCGCACGAGATTCGATAGCCGCGCTTTTTTCGGCCCCGCAATTTCTTGGCGCCGCAATTGCGTCGCTTTTTTTCGCAGCCATCAGGTCGGGTGAGATAAGAATACAGTCTGAGCGGCTGCAACTAATGGAGTTCAGCGATGGCTAATGTTGGTAATATACAGAGAGAGGGCTACACAAAAGGGTGAGAAATTTTGATAGTTGAATTGCGAAAAGTGATGGTAGAATGGTGTGTACTTGGTCAGCAGGAGAGTGACAGGAGACAAACGGTGACAAGAGACAGGCTGGTGAGAAGAGATATGTGAGCAGCAGGATAGTGGAAGGGGACAAATAGTGAGAAGAGACATGTGTGCAGTCGGAAAATCGTATGAGACAAATAGTGTGAAGGGACACGTGAGCAGTAGGATAATCGTATGAGACAGGAGGCCAGCAGAATAAGAGAGAAAGAGTATTTATGTTCAAAGAAAAGACCAGAAGAAGCTGAACGTAATGAAACAAGTTCATATCTCTGAAATCACTTTCGTTCATCACAAACAATCACTCTGCTTGCTCCAGCAACGGCCGGCTCTTGCGGTCATGCTCTTCGAGTATATGATGGAGCCGGGCTAGCGTGTGCTCCGCATGGTCACTTGACACATCATCGATTCCATACTTGTAAATGGTGAGTACCCCGTAGACAGCAGCTGCGGCACACATCAACATTGCAACGTACCCCCTAGCAGTAAATCCGGTAGGCAACGGAGGCTTTTGGAGCTTTTCTCCGGCAAGGTCAAACCAGTTTACACGGTTGCCGACGGCATTTCCCTCAGTAGGTATATGAAGGGCCCGACAGACATCACGGTGGTTCTGCGGAATCGTTTGCTGCTGGAGCTCCAATGGGTCTTCCACGAGAACGATCGCAAGCCCTTGCTCCAAATGCCAGTCCACATGGCAGTGGAAGAACCATACACCCGGGTTGTCACTTCGGAACCGGAGCACGACGTATCCGTTCGGTAGTACCTCCACCGTATCACGCACCAACGGCACTGGCAGGTACTCGGGCAATCGTCCAGGATCATACTTTATGGGAGCATCTTCAGGACCCTGGGGCAGCCGGTACACTACTTGAAAGTGGTGGCCGTGCAAATGAAACGGGTGCTTGCCCGGATCCATATTGTTGAGCACAATCTCGACAACCTCGTTCTTCTGGAGCACAAATGTGTTGGTGTTGCTACCATAGATATCGTGAATAGTCGCGTTCTTGCCAGCGCTGAGTGCCGTCATGAGGGTCGGCACCCGTGGAGGCGTATACGTTTTACCGTTGAACGCGGCATAAGTGACGCCATCGCCCAACACTGTCATTTCAAAATCGAGGACTATTTGATAGTCGGCATCGGGCAAAATACTGCCGTGGTCCAATGGCCGCAATAGCATATCGTCAATAGGCCGAATCAGCCCAACGACACTTTTGAAAGGACGAGTTTCGGGTGAAGGTAGCGCCTTTTCACGGTCGTAAACCATATAGTTCGTGGATACAGTTACCAAGTCTTGTGGGAGCACGTCCAACATTGTTTCGTCCATGACATGTACGATGCGATAGTTTTCTGTGGACAGATCCTTCGTGGTAAGCAATACCGAGTAGCGCTGTCCCGCGGTAAGATAGATGGAGTCGACTGTTGTGGGTTCAGTCCATACCCCGTCGGCCTCGACAATAGTGAGATTGTGGTTCTCAAAGTATAGGTACTGCGACGCAAAGATGGCCATATTAGTGATTCGCAATAGGTAAGTCGTCTTGGGCCTGACAAGCCACGTCGCGTTGCGCGTATTGTTGAAAAGCAAGTTCTGCGGTATTGGTTCTGCTCCGCCTGGATTATAACGGCTCATGAAGCTTTGCATGATGAGTGGGCTTTCAAGGTGGTAATGGTCGCTCAAGGCGAGTTCGACCTCGTGATCGTATTTGAGGCTGAAACCAGGACTGGTTTCGTCAACAATAAACATTCCTCGTAGACCATCAGCATACTGTGAGCCCGAATGGGAATGGTACCAATACGTTCCCAGCTGCTCAACGACAAAGTCATAGATTATAGTGCGGCCAGGGGCCAATGGGCACTGGGTGACCATCTCGGGTCCGTCCATCGCATTGTGGCCACGCATAAAGAGACCGTGGAAATGGAGCAGGGTATTGCGGTCCCCAAGTAGATTTAGCAAGTGGATCTGCACGCGGTCACCTTTCGCCACTCGAATAGTGGGGCACGGCCACTGGCCGTTTATCCCAATCATTCGTCGAGGGTGCACGCCATCGGGATTGGCCGACACCCAAGTGACATTGAAGTTGAATTTGTGAGTGGTAGATGCAGCTAGTGTCAATAAAAGACCGAAAGAAAGCAATATTAGGCGCTGCAACATGGTGGTTTACTTGTGAGAGTTGCGTGCGAATGATAGCCTGTGGCAAGGCTGCGAAAAGTGAGTTTGGCTCTGGTGAGGCGGTCATCAATTTTTAATTTGCAGTGAAGTTAGTTTGAAGTGTTATCAAAGTACAAGGATTGGAGCAGTGGGGCAAGTACACTTCTGGCCCAGGAGACAAGAATGACTAGCTTCCCATACTCGGACCATGTGTCTACCTCAGCATATCGTTTTAGAGAGATCGGACACAATAGAATATTGCACCAGAGCATTCGTCGCTTGACCAGGAGTCTGAACATTTTCTCACCAGCTCTACCTAACCTTCATAGAGTCTCAACATTCCAGTAAGGGTTTGCCAGGCAATATGTGTCGACTACCTGTTGAAAGCGCTAGCCTAAAATGACAGGCATATTTTTCAAAATACCCCTCACCTGAAATCCATGTCTGATATGCTCTCAACGTGTGACAGTGATCTGAAACAACTCGTCCTCCCCCTGTCGTAAACCATATGCCCCCACAGACACATATGCATAATCCTACTGCGCCACTACTGCCAATCAGGATCTGATGGTTACGAATATTCTATCGCTGATGCATGAGATCCGGATTCTGCCAGAAATGCCCCAAGTCACCTTTCCCCATATTACTAGAGGGAGTGAAATATCTGTTCCTTTTGAGAGGGTATCATTTGAAGCGTTGCAATGAGAGTGCCAACATCCAACTAGCTTTAGACGCTGTGACGCTCTTTCGAACCCAATGTTGAAAGTCACGTTGGATTGGATTGTGTGGTCTTTTAAGCACATGCTGATTTGAAATCTTACATGTGAACGCAACCACCTCTCTCGTAAAAGATATACGAGCCACAGCAGGTGATACAACTAAATGATGGCACAAGAGGCGCCAGAATGTGGGTCATCGCGTGGGCTCATGAAAAGGCTGGGATTCGAATAGCTATGCTCGAAGGCAATGCACTTCCCCGTATTTCAATTACGAGCTGAAACAGCTGATTTTTATCCAAGGATTGCGCGACCATCGCGATTATTAAGGGGTGTCAAGATGCCGATATTCCAAAACAGACCGACCCCCAACGTCCCTCTTTTTGAGACGAATTGACCACTATCAGATTTTCACCATAGATTGAGCTATTTTGAGACCGAACTGAAAGTGGCGCTCATCTGATTATTGATATTTATGCCCATGTACAAGTTTCTCGAATCCCTCAGCGACGTGAAAACTCCGCATTCTAAGCGAGGATTCAAACCAGAAGTCGCGAACAAAGTGTTTGTCAACACGCGCACCTCCTTCACCTTTGAGACCGAAAATATTCAGGCTCACTACGATACATATCACGATACTTTCCAAGCGCACTTGACGCCCTATGGCAAGTACAATGGATCATCCATTGGTGAGTATAAAAGCTACTCGGGTATCAATGCAGCCTACATAACGCCTGAAGGCTTATACCTGTTCGAATCTATGGCCAAGAAAATTTCCGATATGTGTGTATCCGATGACTTCGCCGCCTTCCATCACGCGGACGATGGGGATAATTGTGCTGGCTTCTTGTACAATTTGCTCCGCATGTTCTACGCCACGACCATGAAGCATATCAAGTATACACCTACTGAGCGCTTTTTTCAAGGAAATCACGTCCATGTCACCAATGAGCAATTTTTCGGGACTGATTTCAAGCAAGGCTACAAGTGGAAAGCTATGGTCGAAGTCATACCAACTCCTAGATATTATCTCCAGGATTGCGGCGAGGTGTGGCTACAATGGAGTGGAGAATTGTCCGATAAAAATATGCAAATTTTATCGGCGGCTGCTAGTGCTTGCACAGAGACGTCGCCATTGGGGGTATTGCATCCGTCTTCTGCATTGACCAATGCAGCAATCCGACTTGCGGTGCAAGAAAATAAGACGCCTCAAAAGACGTGGAGTGAAGGCACCCTTGACTTGGAGAGTTTGTCCACAAATGACGTTGAACGTGTCATTCGGACTTTAGTGGGATCGAACAGATTGTATGGCTCGTTCGACATGGCACTCGCTATGGTCGCACAGATATACAGCACGCACAAGCCAAGTATCGTGGAAGATTTGGCCTTGTTTTACGAAACGAGAACGGTGTTCATTCCGCGATTAACGTCTTTCCGTGGGTGGAACCCGCACATCGTTGGCGGTGAACCCTATGCCGCAAGCGAAGACGAGAGTCATGCATTTAACAAGTGGGCGCATGATCCTTTGCACGTTTTTTTGACAGCGACTGCGTTAAGCGAAGTCACTCATCAAGTGATGCATATGTTTGCAAACAATGATAAGCTAAATGGGTTCTTGCGAAGTCTCAGTGACAAGTTGAGAACAGCAAGTAGCGGTGAAGCCTTGGCTAAGGACTTGATGTTGGCGAGTATTCTTTCCGGAAAAGCAGTTGGATTTCCTAAAACATATGCTGGCCTTGAAAGATTCCCGCATTTTCTGCCCTTTCTCCGCGATTGGCCAACCAGAGAAATACCCATTACGGTCGAGTCAGCGGATGGGCTCCGAATGCACCCAGGAATCCTGCCGCAAGAGGACTCGGATAGTGCCCAGTACCCCTTCAAGTCTGATATTACAGTGGCATGGCGCGCACCCTTTGTTTTGCCTGTCTTGACCAAAGCTGTTGACCCTGCTAAAGACATTCTTCACTCAGACAATTTGTGTACTGAGATCAGAGTCAATGACGACTTGTGGCACCCGGAACGCTCCTTGATTTGCACAAGTTGGAGTACGGATTTCAATAAGCTCATGTCGATTTTCCGTATGATGGGTATCCGTGCGACCGGCACTGAACGCGAGTCAGGGAGGGAATTCTCTAACTGGACCGATTCAGGCTGGTTTGATCACCACGCGCCTCCTGAAATCCACATTCCTTTTTACCAAATTGAGATTGCTAGCATTACTGCGAATGAAACGACATTCAGGTCTGTGCCTGATATGTCGAGCTTTGTGAAAGTTGCAGCAAATATCCTAAGCAGATCGGTGAGGTTTGAATAAAAGTAGCAGGCATCTCAACCGCGGCCCTGTGGAATTGAAAAAATTGACACCTTTCTCTTTCTTACAAGGGTCGCACGATTTTGCTCGATATCCAGTAGGTTGTGTATGCCGAATATGACGAGTATTGCCGTATTCCGCTATTAATGCTGAACCCTTAGATCTTGATCTTCCGCTTTGTAGTGCTGCGAATCCTTACCGTGTGTCGGGGCCCAAGTCAGCTAAAAGTGTTATAAATACTGCATTCAATAGCAATTCCAAGGAGTGGAGGCATGCATTGGAAGAAACTGATATGAGAAGGGTACAATAAACATAGTTGCCTACTTGTGAGAGTTGCGTGCGAATACCTCGGGATAGGCTGCGGAAAATGACTGACTTGTAAGGCTTTTGAGTTCACTATGAGAGTAGTTTTGAGTATAATCGCATGATCAGGGATGGGGTAAGGGTATCATCGCATGACCAGGGATGGGGTAAGGGTATAAGCGGAAATCCAGCCTAGAAGCCAAGAAAGACTAGCTTCGACTATGTGTCTATCTCACCCGACAAATTCGGACATCATAGATGACGTATCCACCGCTTGGCACTAATTCAAAGTCAGAGATGATTGTGCGATTTTGCAGCCAATCAGCACCAGCCGGCTTATTCATAAGCAGTACTCCCTTTAATTTGCAAAAGGATACGCAAGTCAGTGGAAGCGCCGCTAGTCCTTGGAGGTACCAGATACAGGTGATGTGCTCATACTCCGATCAAGACTGGCTTTCTCAGTAAGCGTTCAATCGAGAGCCGTGACCAAAATGTCTTTACCTTGCAAAGCTTTTGGGAATAATCGATCTTAAACTACTCAGCCTACTTTGTCGAAAACTGAATGCATAATCCTACTACGCCACTCCTACCAATCAAAATCAGATGCTTACGAATATCTCATTGAAGCTGCGGGGAACGAGCTTGATAAAGTAGTGTAAGAAAGCTCAAATTGATGTTATAGGTATGCTTGCTTGCATTATTTGCGCACCCGCGTTACGCTATTGATCCTGCTGAAAATATGCATCGATCAGAAAACTTTACTGTCAGAATCGGGACACAAGATTTCATGCCAAGACCATTTGAGCACTGATCTCGAAATGTTGACGATTTTACGTGTTATTGGGCTCCGTGAGGCCACGGAACGCGATCAATGGAGAAGCATCTCAAATTAGACTGAATTCAGTTGGTTTGATTGGTACGTTTCCTGGAATTTTGTCACACTGCTACTCGATTGACATTGCGAGCGTTTCTGAATGGAACGACTTGCAACTCCAAAACTCATTTCGCACAATTTGCTGAGGTCTCTGCAAAATTTGGAATCACTCATGTTGGCTTCGAAGATAAGAGTGAGACTTGCATTTGTGGGAGATAAATCTCTGACGACGCGCTACTCGGGCTATTGTTAGCTTCAGAAGGCGGCGAGAATTTTTGGCTGCAAAAAATCGCATCTTCAGTCAGAAGCTTCAGGGTGATAAAGTATTGTCCCATTCTGAGAAATCTTGTGTGGAGTGGCAAGGATACAACTTCATGGGTCATTGAAGAAGAGGAATTGTTGACAAGGGCATAAAAACTTTGCTGGGTAATTTTGTCACAGGAAGCGGACAAGAAAGGAGAGCCAGAGTCATGCCTAGAACCCATTGTGACTTTACGTCGGCATGCAGTCACCAACGGTAATTCAGACCCTGTGTGGTACTGTCACGCGAAAAGAAGAAGTGGATAGAGACAAGAAAACTTTGCAAGTGTGGCCGACAGCACGCTCGGTGTGTTCATCAGAAAATGTTGATCCGCGCGATTCCATATACGATTTTGCGTCTCGATGGTGTTTCTTTTATTCCATCACTAACTAAGCTTGGCAAGAACGAGTGAAATACTGTGACATTTCTTGAATGCGACTTTTCTGAAAAGTGAGGTATGACGAAGCAGTGTCTTTCGCTGAGGCATTACACTCTGAGTTTTAGGTGGTGCCCGTCGCACTTGATTTTAATGGGCACTCTCACCGCCCAATTCCTCTTGCAATTGATTCCTGTGGCAGATAGTTAATGTAATTCGCACTGCTAGTTCAATGATACTCTTTATCGCCTGAAATGTATCGTGTTTACTTGATCGGGAAGATATGACGCGGAGAAATCCCTAAAACACTCACGAGATTGAGGACAGAGCATATCCAGCTGCTTGACAAAATTCTGCTCAATCCGGGCCATATTGACTTACAATTTGACGCAGGGTGTTCGCGTTGTTGTTGCTCGTGCACAATTGTTGAAAACATTCATGAAGATAACGTCAGTAAGACTTACTGTGTATGAAAGTCGAAACGTGAAACAGCTTGAGAGCAACCCCTCTTATTTGCAAGTTGAACAGTGAATATTCAGTCGTGAATCGATAACCAAATTGTAAAGGTTCCATTCCAACCACGCACAAAAGACGGACAAAGTGAAAGTTCATTCGGTACCACTCTAACCACGCACACAAGACGGACAAAGCGAAAGTTCATTCGGTACCACTCTAACCACGCACAAAAGACGGACAAGGCGAAAGTTCATTCGGTACCATTCTAACCACGCACAAAAGACGGACAAAGCGAAAGTTCATTCGGTACCACTCTAACCACGCACAAAAGACGGACAAGGCGAAAGTTTATTCGGCACCATTCTAGCCACGCACAAAAGACGGACACAGCGAAAGTTCATTCGTGTACTCTACAGGACTATCGCTAAACCCAGGCACACGCTTCAAAAGCGTCTTACAATCCGACCAAACATCATTTTTTTCTTTGTATTACATCTTGTAGCACAAGACCCTTCACGAGGCAAAGACCTTGGGGGCCTCGCCCTCGGGCCCAATGTATTTCGGGTCGCGCCACGGCCCCTTGTCTGCCAAGTACAAGTCCTCGTCCGAGACGTCGCAGGAGCCGCCAAACTTTTTCGGCAACTGTTCTGCGGGAATCTGCAAGAGCAACTCCTTAGAGTACAGCGAGCCGAGGATGCTGACTTTCGACACGGTGACCGGGTCCAAGAAGGGCTTGAAGACTCTAAAGGCCGTTGAGAAGCCGAAGGGCGCATTGATGCAGTAGAACTTTCCCATGCGTTCCGGGTAGTAGTTCTGGCCGATGAAGGAGGCCTGGCGGACGTAGCCCAAGACCTGGGAGACGGCGGTGATGGAAATGCCCTTGAGGTCCAAGATGGTGCAGGAGGTCTCGACGAGGTGGCCCGCCTGGCGGGAGCAGGCGGGCAAGCGGAACTGGGTGAACAGCTCGTACTCCCAGACCAAGTTCTTGAGCATGCGGTCCTGGGTGGTGAGCTTGAGCATTTCGGTCAAGTTGACCTTGCCCAACTCCTCAAAGTAGACGGGGCGGCCGTCCTTATCGGTCTGGTGGTAGTACTGCGGGTAGAGCCGGGCGACGAGGGGCTTCTCCTCGTAGTTGAAGTCCTTCAAGATGGTATTTGTGCCGAACTCGTCGCGCCACTTTTCGCAGTCCGCGAACATCTGGAAGGCCTTTTCGACGTCGAACTTGCGAGCGCGCAAGAAACGCAACAAGTTGGGGTCGTCGACGCGGTCGACGTATTTCGCGTCCTTGAGGCGCTCCTTGAACAGGGCGAGGGCGTCCTCCTGCTCCGGGGTGAGGTTGCCGGGGTAGCCCGTGGCGTCGGTCTTGGCGGCGGTTTGCGGGTACAGGGCCAAGATATCGGCGTCCGCGGGAGTCAGTTCGGCCATCGTTCTTCAAGTGAGCTGGTACTAGGCGGTGATTCTTTTCACTTGGAAGAAAAATCCGAACAACGCAGCAAAACGCCAGGCCGGGGTTAAAAATAAATTGCAAAAGCGTGATAACACTGCTTAGGTAAGCGCGAAAGGGTTTTTATTATAAATTTATAACTGGAACTGGTAAAGCGATATTATAAATTTATAACTGAGATTTGGTAAAGCGATAGAGATCTAGGGTGTCCATTTATCGAGGGCTGGTACCGTCGGTAAGTCTCCGTCTCTCACGTGTTGCCAGAGCTGTCAACGGGAAAGTTCTCTTTAGTCTTATATCTGTTTAAGCGATAGGTATACTGTCCAGGGTGTCATGCTACTGGAAATGGCAATTAGCGTCGGGCGATCCTAGCATGTCTCCCGTAGATTAGATGTGTAGCAGTAGTGGTGGTTGGGGTTACACGCTAGACTTGCCGTGGAAGATTTTCTTGAATAGGCTCTTCAGGCTCGCCTGGCTCTGCGGGAGCAGGCTGAGCGACTCGTCGTACTCCGCCGACTCGCGCGACGCCGCGCCGTGCTGCGCGTCCTCTCCCATCTCGGCCTCCTGCCCAAACTTGAGCTTCAACGCCGCCACCGTATTAGGGTCCGTCCACTTGCGGTACGTGTGGTGGCTGAACGTGTGCACCTCCGCGTCCATCCGCACGAGCATGTTGCGCTTGGTGTCCAAGTACAGCCGCCCGAGCGCGTCCGCCACGAACGCGCGGATAAACGCGCTCTGCGGGCTCTGCATCCCCTGCGCCGGCTCTGCCGCCTGCAACGCGATCTCGAGTTCCGCCACCTGTCGCACGAGCCGCGTCAGCTCCTTGCGGAGATCGTAGAGCGTGGTTTCCAGGTCCATAAACAGAAACACAGACTTGTCGCTGCGACACAAGCTCTGGATGAACCCCTCGGCCTCGTCGCTGGCCGCAAACTCCTCGAGCTCCAGCTTTTCAAACTCCAACGCGCCAAGGTGGTACTTGCTGCGCCGCTCGTCGAGCACAAGGTCGCCCTGCAGTTTGCGCGATTTGCTCGGGTTGGTGAGGGTGATGCTGCTTCCGCTGTTGTTGCTGTTGTTGTGAATGTTGTTTTTGTTGTTGATATTATTGTTATTATTATGGGTACCACCACCGTCTCCGCTCCCGCCCTCCTTGATCGCTAGCAACTGCACGAGCTCCGTCAAGCGGAGATGCTTGTCCAACAAGTAGGGCGTGGTCGGCAAGTCGTCGGCCAAGTTCCCCCGGTCCAAGCCCATATCGAACCGCCGCATCCCGTGGCTCAAGTCGAGCACCTTGGGGTTGAAGTCGTTTTTCCGCCCCGTGATGCGGTCGTAATAGTCGAGCATGTCGTGGTGGTGCTTCTGCAAGAAATCGTTCATCTTGAGCAAGTGGGGCTCCTTGTGGAGCAGGAACAGCTGCCGGTTCGCGAGGTTGAGCAAGATCTTGGCGAGCAACGTGAGGGTCCGCTGGGTGTGTCCGTGCTGGTGATCGTGCATCAATTGGAAGAGCTTGGGGTTGAGGATGACGGGACACAAGAAGCGCAAAAAGATGAACCCGCTGAGACAGTTTAGCGCGGTCGCCTTGTCGCTCGGATCGCACGCCAACTCGACCTTGGAGCGGAAGCTGGCCAACTGCGTCTTGATCTTTTCCGGAAGGTCGGCGGAGGTGGTGGATATGAGGCGCCACAACTCCTCGGCGTACACGCGGAGGTGCTCAAAGTTCTCGCTGACAATCTCGGCGATGCGCGACTCGTGCCACTGGTGCTCGTCGCCCATGTTGTTGTCGTCGTCGTCGTACTCCTTGCCCAGCAGTTTCGCGAGGGCGGCGCGGTACTGCGTGCGGACCACGCGCGGGTCGACCTCGCAGTCGAGCGACTCGTGCTGGAGCCGCTCGAAAAACTTTGCAAACGCCTTTTCCAAGTACTCGCGGCCGATGCGGTAGATGTACTTTTCCAACGTTTTCGAAAAGATCGAGGTGCCGCGGAACAAGGTGTTGAACATGTTGTTGGTGGAGGAGGAGGAGGAGGAGGAGCCTAAAGAGGCAGAAGGCTGCTCCTTGCCGGCAGCGCCCAGACCCAGACCCGGGCCCTGCGCCTGCACCAGGCCCAGGCGGTAGTGCTTGCGCGTCGCCGTGTCGAGCCCCAAGAGCTCGTACTCCATCAACGCCTTGAACCACTTCGCCTCGATCCCCAAGATCTGGAAGATGTCAAGGATCGCGACGGAAACGTGCTCAAAGTCGGAGAGCTTCACCTGCTGCGCGCAGAACTTGACCAAGTCGGCCATGGGCGCGCCCATGAGCATGTGCTGGAACGGCGCGAACGCGGCCGGCTGGAGAATGTGGTGCTCGACGAGGCGGACGTCGACCAAGAGCTTGCCGATGGGCACGCTGGCGGCGTTCAAGATGGGCAAGTGGACATAGTCGGTGTTGGACAGGGTGTTTGAGTCGAGCATGCCGAGGGACTGGTCGTCCAGGCCGGCGATCGTCAGGCGCAGCGGCATGTTGCGGGCAAGGATATCGGGCGTGACAAAAGTGGAACCCAAGATCTCGTCCAGCGGGTCGGGCGGGTCCTGCGCCAGGCGCTTGCGGACAAAAATCTGGAACGTCTGGGTCAGGATGGGCAAGTCGGTGCGGAAGGCCTCTTTCCAGAAGGGGTTCAGCGACCAGGGGACGCCCAGGGTGCGGGACCAGGGCAAGCCCCATAGCCTGACCTCTGCGTAGACGTGCGGGACGGGCCCCTGCGGCGCGATGCGCTCGGCGGCGTCGGTGAGGCGGGCCTCGATAATGTCAACCAAGAGCTGTTTGGAGATGCGCAAGCGGTCGCGGGCAAACGCCTGGAGCTGGGGCAAGGTCGCCAACTGCGGCAGGCCCAAGGTGGAGGGCGAGAGCGGCTGCGTCAGGTCCTTGTCGAGCCAGGTGCCAATGTACTCGCGCTTAGCGAAATAGGACAAGCCCACGAGCCAGTCTTCCAAGTCAATGTGGAGCGGGAACTCAATGATCAAGCGGCCGTTGTTGGGCACCGGGCGGGCGTCGCGGAACAAGAAATCCGGGACATAGTTTTCCGGGGCCAACGTGGTGGTGGAGCGGATAATGTTGTTGTAGCGTAGCTCCTTGAGGACGCCGAGAAAGAGGACGTTTGAGGAGTCAAAGAGCAGGTGGTGGACGGTTCTGATTTCCGAGGCCAAGAGCAGGCAGACGTTGGTGGAGTAGAGGAGCTGGCCGTCGAGCTCCAGGATAAAGTCCAAGACGCCGTCGGACTTGAGGACGCCCATGGTGTAGAACCAGCCTTCCAGGATGGGGATGTTTGTGTTGGCGGAGTTTGGGTCCGGGGTGGAGGAGGGGGACTGGGCGTCCAAGTCCTTCATGGACTGATAGACGGGGGCCTTGATGCCGGGCACGACCTTGACTC